>JAWPHD010006819.1:0-138486 GCA_037043455.1 Cyrtodaria siliqua
TGCGTTTAGGTCATTTTCTCACAAACTGTATGCACTAGACCTTTCCAACTTTGCTTATAGTTGTATCATGGGTGTTACATCGCAACGTGACAAAGCAAATGTGGAAGTGACCTTGACCCTCCAAGCAAAGAGCAGATAACCTACTAATTTTTAGGTTCAATTTTTGAGTTTAGGTCACTTTTTCACAAACAGTATGCACTAGACTTTTCAAACTTTGCTGATAGTTGTATCTTTGGTGGTACATAGCAACGTGACAAAGCAAATGTGGAAGTGACATTGACCCTCCAAGCAAAGTGTAGATAACTTAATAATTTTTAGGTTTAACTTTTGCGTTTAGGTCACTTTTTCACAAACTGTATGCACTAGACCTTTACAACTTTGCTTATACGAGTTGTATCTTGAGTGGTACATCGCAACGTGACAAAGCAAATGTGGAGGTGACCTTGACCCTCCAAGCAAGGGCAGATAACCTTATAATTTTTACCTTCAACTTTGGCGTTAAGGTCACTTTTTCACAAACTGTATGCACTAAGACCTTTCAAACTTTGCTTATAGTTGTATCATGAGTGGTACATTGCAAAGTGACAAAGCAAACGTGGATGTGACCTTCACCATCCAAGCAAAGGGCAGATAACTTTAATTGTAACATTTACATCAATTTCTCATGAACTAGAATTATGCACTAGATGTTTTAAACCTAACTTAATCTTTGGAAGAAAAGATATTCAATTTGGCAGTTATGTCTTCGGTAGTGCATCTTTTTTTTCTGGATGCCTGGATTTCATCTAAGACATTGACCTAGTTTTTGGAGCTGATGATTTTTAGCTCTACTGGCCAAAGGCCTTAATTTTTCATCCATTCTCTACCAATCTTTACCAGATTGTTAATATCAATGAATTGAATTGAATTGGATTTTATAGTCGCACCAACAGCTAAGGTCATATGGCGACTTACCAGCTTCCACTGGTGGAGGAAGACCCCAGGTGCCCCTCCGGGCAATTTTCGTGCACGGGCGGGCACCTGGGTAGAACCACCGACGTTCCGCAAGCCAGCTGGATAGCTTCCTCACATAAAGATTCCTAGGCCCCTGAGGGATCGAACCTACAGCGGTGAGGGGCAAGTGATTGCAAGTCAGAGACTCTAACCACTCGGCCACGGACGCCCCGTAATATCAATGAAAGCTTGCACGCACATGTTCGAAAACCAGCCATATCAGACCAATAACAGCGGAGTTATGGCCCTTGATTTAGTTAAAAATGCTATATTTTGCCTCGTTAATTAATACGATAGGGCTTTCACTTTTCATCTGATCTTTATCAAACTTTACCAGATGTTTTGCCTTTTTTTATTATTAGTATATATATTGTTTTTTTGTTTTTTTAATAGATATACTTTATTTTATTATTATTATTATTTTATTTTTTTTATTTTTTTATTTTTTTATTTTTTTTATTTTTTTTTAATTTGCCTTATTTCATTATGTTTTGGTTTTAATTTTTTTTTGGTGTTAACGCCGTGCTAGAAGGAAGCATTGCTGTGCCTATTGCATTTTCTTTCCGGTTCGTTGATTTTTGATGGAGTTACGGTCATTTTTTTTTAAATTTCTTGTCGACGCTACTCCTCCTAAACGCCTTGTTGGAATTCGACGAAACTTGGCAGGAATCATCGGTAAGATGTCTAGTTGTGCATATCGCGCTTTTGTGCCAGTTTGCTGATTGATGACGGAGTTATGAAACTTTGACATTTTACTTTAAATTTCTTGTCGGCGCTACTCCTCCTAAACGGCTTGTTTGATTTCTACAATATTTGGCAGGAAGCCTGCGTATGATATCTAGTTGTACAAAGCGTGGTATATCAATCAAATTTTGGACAAGTTCGAAAACCAGCTAGATCTAGTTAATAACGACAGGATATGGCCCTTGATTTGTTGAAAAATGCTATATTTGTATTGTCCTTTGTTAAATCTGTAGTTACTTCATTTTTATCTGATCTTTACCATATTTGTTTAGAATGTTAATATACCCCCCCCCCCCACGCCTCCCCCCCCCCCCCCCCCCCCCACCACAACCATTTTAATGAAATTTCATTCATAGAAGAAAATGGGACAAATTAAAAATGCCCATGCCAGACTTGGGCCTCTTGCTTTTAATAGAATGACATTTTGTTTTTAAACAAATGCACTTAAATGTCATCTCAGCAAACGGCAAACTCGATTGTTTTTAGTCACTAAAATGTTTACAAACTTTCATTTAAGCATCATTGACCTTTTTATTTTTAGTCCAGCCTCCGTTAGGCGAGACATGCGAATCCACGATTTCTTGTTTATTCATTGATGTTTTTGTTTTTAAATGTCATTTATGATCAAACAATTGTTACCTGTTAGGGGCTTAGCTAGAGCGTTGCTAGTGTGGTCCCGGGCCATACTTCATGAACTTTTTTATTCCCAGATACGCTGTGGTTCTTTTTTCCCGACTATTTTATATCTTATTTGACGCTGACATGTTGATGATATAGTGTTTTTTTTATGTAATGTGTTTTTTTTAAATTTTCTGATTTTTGCAGACAATGTGTACACAGCTGCGTGCTCTAAGATAATGCCTTTTGAATAAACCCTTTTTTTAAAAATATTGAATGTTGTTTAACGGCTCATCAACACAGTAAAGGTTATTTAGAGCCGCCCCAGAGAGAGAGGAAGGATACATAGGAATCCGGGAACCGTGCCCTACTCTTATTATCGAATAGATTCCTATGGTTCTTTAACGTGCTCTGATGATAGACCGATACACGAGACTGCCCGGTTTACGTCCCCATCCGACGGACGAGGCTAAGAGAAAGTGTCTTGTCCAAGAACACACCGACGAAACTCAGTGGCACCACGGCGGATTGAACCCGGGGCCTCCGGTTACAAATATAAAAAATGTTTGAGGTCATTGTCGTGGAAAACGGCGACCGAAAACCGTCATGCAGCGCGCTGCGGGGAAAGTAAGTTTGGTTAATGTCTATTGCGGGACCATAGTTTATTTTAGGGTACTGTCGACGGAAGACAGGTCGTGAAGAAAGAATTAACTCAAGGCGCAAACGTATATACACTAACGTAGGTCCGAAGTACATTTGTTTAGTCTTGTACCTTTTATGACATAGACGCATTTAGCCAAACTAACCACCAGATTCTATCACTATAACAAGATCACACCCTCTACATTCATAACCGATATAATAATTCAATATTGGGCTGTTCTGTTTTATTTTTCATCATGCTGTCGTTCATCCAGCTCGTTCGCAGATTTCATGAGGCATGCAGTACTTGTCCTACCTTTCAAAAAGTGGATGGTCTGCCTCCCCCACGAAAAAATCGACCATCAAATATAACCTAAAATGTGCTGAAGATGATTTAAAACACTATCCAACCAACAGATTTGTTTTTATTGTTTGTTTTGGTAGAGCCAAAGTCGCGATCGTCTTTTTCTCTTTTATCTGAAGGTATATAGAAAACAATCTATCAACCAGGATCCGGTGCCAAAGATACAGATTGTGTCCGTTGCCAGAATCTCAAGCATTTTTTACAAAACAACCAGGGTCCGGTGCTCTGAATTAGACATGATGTAAATATTTGCAGATTTTTAGACTAAACAGTTATCTTTATTGAACAACAGCAGTTGTAAACCAATTTGGGATCACAATAAATCAGTCAGAGAGAACATATGGAAGTTTGGCTTTTTAAAGTCATCAACTTTGTATCGACCTGTTAAGAGTATATTTAGGAATTATTCTGCAATTGTTGTACATAACAAAATGTATTTCGAAGGATATGATATTCAAAAGTTCCGTCGCATAAAGTATTTTCTTATACATACGATACTGTATCGACGCAGAACTTTTACAAAGGTGTTTACGCCAGTAAAAGAGATATACGCGTATAATTGATAAAGGCTTAATCGGCTGTTGCACACAAAAAGAAGGCGGCGTTTTGCGATTTTTTCAATGAAATAGTTCGGCACTGTTCATAAAAAAGAGTCCCTGTGGCGGAGTATCAAAATGATAAAAAATGCTGAATAATTAGTTCCTGGCGCACCCACAGTAAGTATTGCTCATTTGCAAGTAGAGTACCTGTCCAGTCTCAAATTACTGTGTAAATTACTGTGTAATGGCACTATGTGTAGACACACGCTAATCAGTGATACAAGAATGTCAGTAAAACACTTCAAATAGTAAACAACAGCTTATATTAGTAACAAGAGGCTCAAGAGGGACTGTGTACGCTCTATTGGCTAATATGGCTCTTTTAACATCAATGAAGCGAGTGACTATCGTCTTAAAGAGGAAAAATATAGCATTTTTAACTAAATAAAGAGCCATAACTCCGCCGCTACTGGTCCGATCTGGCTGGTTTTTGAATTTGGCCAGTAGAGATAATAAAACAAAATTAAAAATGAAAATAAAAAAAGGAAAAATTATAAAAGAAAAAGAGAAAAAAAAGTAAAAAATCTGGTAAAGTTTGGTAAAGATCAGATGAAAAATGAAGGCCCTATTGTCTTAACGAGGTGAAATGTAGCATTTTTAACTAAATCAAGGGCCATAACTCTGCTGTTATTGGTCTGATATGGCTGGTTTTCGAACATGTGCGTGCAAGCTTTCATTGATATTAACAATCTGGTAAAGTTTGGTAGAGAATGGATGAAAAATTAATGGTCCGATCTGGCTGGTTTTCGAACTTGTCTGAGCGTTTGTTGACATTAACAATTTGGTAAAGTTTGGTAAAGATCGGATGATCAATGAAGGTCCTATCGTCTTAACGAGGCAAATTATAGCATTTTTAACTATATCAAGGGCCATAACTCCTTTGTTACTGGTCCGATCTGGCTGGTTTTCGTACTTTTCCGAGGTTTCATTGAGATTAACAATCTGGTAAAATTTGGTAAAGATCGGTTGGAAAATGAAGGCCCTATCGTCTTAACGAAAAATGGTTAGCGGACCACGATGGACGACGGACGACAGACGACGACGGACAACGACGACGGACGACGGACAACTCGCCATCCCATAAACGGATAAAATAGTATAGAAAGCAATTCAACTGATAACTTACACTCAGCTGAAACGTTTAATATTAAGGTAAATTTTGCTACACATATTTGTATATATTATACAATAAAGTTTGAAATGGTGACTAAACAGGTTATTTAGTCTATATACTACCTTACCACATCACCTTATTAAAGACAAGCTTATTACGCTCATTCAAAAAACATTCGCTAGGGAAAATACTACATTGTTGGCCTGTTGTAATATTAAAGCGATTTGTTCTAACGGCAGTTTAGATAATTACACTATGTGGACTTGCGAAGCACTCATTTTCCTATTATACAATATTTTCGTCAGGTATGAAACCACAGTTTATAATAAAATTGTTGGTATCCCTATGGGTATGAACTGTGTACCACTTGTCGCAGATTTGTTTTTTTATTGCTATGAAAAGGATTTCATGTTAAGTCTTTCACCAGATACCCAGGTAGATGTTTTAAAGCCTTTAATGACATTTCTCGGTATCTGGATGACATATTGAACATTGACAACCCTTTCTTTCCAAATATGGTTAATAATATGTATCCTAAAGAACTTCAGATTAACAAGGCTAATATTTCTGATAATAACGCTTCTTTTCTTGATGTAGATCTCTCTATTGAAAATGGTGAAATTATTAGCAAAATATATTACAAGAGAGATGATTTTAATTTTGACATTGTTAATTATCCCCACTTAGATGGGGATGCTCCCCGAGCAACTTCTTATGGGGTTTATGTGTCTCAACTTATTCGTTTTTCAAGAGCTTGTACTCGAGATGAGGACTTTAATATTCGTAATCTTTGTATAACTAAAAAGCTACTCCATCAGGGTTACCGTTACCATAAACTTCGTAAAACCTTTGCAAAATTGTATTATCGTAACCTTGATCTTCTTTCCAAAAATAAAATCAATTTAAGGACTCTTCTGCGACAAGGACTATCACAACCTGACTTCTATGGTGACATGATTTACAAACTTCGTAAGATCCTTGATCATGATAACTTTTATACTATCTTTGTTAAACTTGTTAAAAGGTTTATCAAAAGAGGTTATGACCCTATCATTTTGCAACGTACTGCATGCTTGGTGGTGGACCCTTTTACAGTACGCCACTACGCTTTCGTCTTTAATTGTACGATGACCGGACAGGCTGTGGACCCTATGATGACGCCTACCTAAAGCCCATTAGGACGGTGGCGTTTGATGTTTGTCCGCGGTCTTGTCTTTTCGTTCCCTCAATGGTTTATTCTCTTGTTGCTTTGGCTTCTGCAAAGTCATCGAGTACCTTCATTGTGACTTTCTAGGCTTTTTTATTGTATTTATATACATGTATGTTTTTTTTTTTGTATTTATATACATGTATACACGAGCATCTAGGTGTTTTACTTATATTGCCTTTTAACGCTGCCTTTTTGGTTAGAGAATATTTCATGGCGGCGATTTCTTTATTTACACTGTCCCGTTTAATTGGGATGACAATAGGGTAGGTGTGAGGTTTGGTGCACCCTAGAACCTGGTTTAAACCCCCAGTGGCCTTTTTGGCCACTGACCGTTCCAAGGCGGAAGTCCTATTGTCAAGTGAGACCTTTTGTGTTTGTGATGTCGGTTGCATTTTTTATTACTTTTGCCTTCTCGTTTGTCTGTTTGCGTGTTTGTTTTTGTGTTCGGTGGTTGACTATCGTCTTTGAATGCTGCTTTCTCTGTCCGATTGTTATATCTTTCTTTTCTTTGGTCAGTGAAAGATTATTTCCTGACAGGATAAAAAGACATTGTGCTATAAATTCATATGTTAGATCACGACTCTTTTAACTTATTTTCTGTGTATATTGTCAAAGACTTAAACAACTTAGACATGCAAATAGAAGTTGTGTCTCCACAAAAGTGTCATACAAATTACTGTTGTATCGCCAAAGGACATATAGTGCTATCTGTTTCTTTCAGGCAACCTTACAAATTTTCATTACATTTAATAAAACCTTTTTTTGAAAATCATCCATTATTACATGTATGAGGGAACCCTAATCGTGAAAACGGTCTTAAATGTGAAAACTGTCATAAATGTAATACATTTTTACCGTAAAACTTACCTTAAATGTGAAAAACCCTTGTCATAAATATAAAAACGATACTGTGATAAATGTAATAAAATTTTACCGTAAACGTGATTGAAAAAACATTTCCTCAACTCATTTTTCTTTCAGTAACAATAGACAATATCACATATCGCTTGTGATACTTTTTTGTCTCTATTTAGCTTTTCATGTGCACGTTTTGAAAATAACGGATCGTATGTCACGCAGAGCTGTCGATAGTCGGCGGGCGGGTAGAAGGATTGCTTTCCGTTCATTTAAAAGAGAAAGCCTACTTCATACATGTGACTTCCTTTTTGGGGGCAATGTTTATGGCCACAATATCTCGGTCAAGGTCGATAACCATCCAGATCTCACCGGAGTTATGGTCCTTTGATAGTTGAGATTTGACGATGTTTGCGATTTCCGTCAAATAACTTCAATTTATCACATAACTTACGGTGTGGGAGTGGAATAATACCATTGTATATTTTCGATATACCAAAAGTAATATAAGAATGCAAATAAACCTAGTATGCGCTGTCAAAACATCGATAATGACTATAATCCAATTCCCACGGTTTATGTCGGTTTCGCGTATTAAAATGCGTGGATGTGGGGAAGGTGTGTGAATGTGGGGAGGGTGCTTTGATGTGGGGAGGGTGCTTGGATACGGGGCCTATAAGTTTTTTTATATATATATAAATGTCTTTCCTATTGTGAAAAAGGTTTCTATTAGGTCTAAGGGGGGTTAGGAGTTAGAAAATTGATGTAATTCTTGTGGCGTGTTTTATATGCCCCTTACGAAGAAAGGACCCCGGAATGATGTTTTATATATATAATTGCCCCGCGCCTACATACATATGTTAGTATATATACTATATATATATATATAAATAAAAACACCCCTGGATCCCACTCCCCCATCATCCTATTCAACATATTTTCGTTTCCTATGTGGATACGGATATCCCCACCACAACCCCTTTCCAAACCCTCCCCCGTCCCCTTCGATTTTACCGTGCATTTTCTCAAATTTCCTATCAGGGAAAAAATAGTAGGATATCAGTAATTACTGAGGGGATACACGCAAAACAAGCATGCACCTACACATTATTTCCCCGGCCGGGTTGTGGGTAGGGCAGCAACGGGCTTACCCAAAGAAAATATCCACCCGGGAGAAATATTTTCAGTGTAATCCCCAACGTTGGTATTAAACCATTTCTGTCTAAAATCCCTACCTCGGTGTCAGTGTTGGCTTTTCCACGCAATATCCGTATCTACATAGGAAACGAAAATATGTTGAAGAGGATGATGGGGGAGTGGGATCCAGGGAGTGTTTTGGATATTTTTTTTACAGGAGGGGTTGGGTATTTTTCGAGCTGAAGACTAGTTCATTTTAGAAACAACAAACATCAATATGTTTAAATGTATAATCTAAACTGTTTCAATTGTTAAAGGTGTGCATCGTGCAAGATATACCTGCTAGTGCACGGCATATAAAACACTAATGTTTTAAAAGGAAATAAATAGTGGTCTAATACACTTGTACATATAAATAACCGTTTACTCCCTGTATTGTTACAGCTGTAACTATATATTCAAATCTTTTAAGGCTTTTAAACAATATACACACTTGACTTAATAAATGATGCATGCTATTATGGTGTTAAAAATATGAAAGCAGATATTTGGAAATCGTCGAACACGATAAATACAAATATTATGTTATGAAGCCTGCGCATTACAGACAACAGTCAAAGGACTCAACTGAAAAGCTAGCAACATATCATATGGGTGACTAAACAATACTCAGAACCTTTAAAGGCTGGAGTAGAGGAGCCACATATTCGAAATTCAAATAAGACAGAAACGGTTATAAGTCCAGCAGGTATATTAGCATTCACAGAATACAGTCACTCCAACAAGTATTACAACGCAAAGACGATTCAGGAAGTACATCACAAACACATTCAGTAAAAAAGCACATCACAAACAAATAAGAGTTGACAACAGGGGTACTGCCTTGGAACGGTCAGTGGCAAACGGGACCCACGGGGAGTTTAAACTGGTTCAAGGGTGCACCAAACCTCAGTATTACCCTGTAATCATCCCTAAACAACAGGGCAGTGTTAATAAAAATAAAACACATAAATGTTCATGTAATAATATATCAAAAAAAATAAGTTATACCTAAAAAGCTGAGCTCATATGTACTCGATGGCTTGTCTGAATTTAGAGCATAAAGGGGAAATCCGTCAAGGGCACGACACATCGGAGTGAATGACATTCATCAAACGGTTCCCGCCTTAAAGGATTTAGGAACACGTTGTCATCGAGTTCACCGCCTGTCCGGTCGTTGCACAAAGAGGAAAGCTTAATTGCAAACTATAGAATGGTCTACAATTAAGCATGTAGTGCGCCGCAGAATACTTCGGTCGTAACCTCTGTTTATAAATGTTCTAATAATTTTAATAAATAACTCATAATCTTTCTTTCTAAGTTTGTAGATCACATCTCCATAAATGATGTGTTGTGATAAACCTTGTCGCAGAAGTGTTTTAAGATTGCTATTATATTTGTCGAGCAGATCAGTGTTACGATAATAAAACTTAGAACAAGTCTTAAGTAACCTATGATAACGGTAAACCTGTTGGAGAAGTTTTTCAGTAATGTTAAGAAGTCCTCAACACGGCTACAAGCTCTGGCAAAGCGAATTAACAGAGACATATACACGCCATAAGATACCAAATTGGGGATATCCCCATCTAATTGTGGATAATTCACAAAATTAAAAGCATCTGTCTTATCATAAATTTTAGTTATTAATAATCATTTTTTAATAGAAAGATGTAAATCAATAAACGGAGTGACATAATCCGAAACGTTAGCTTTATTGAGTTTTAGTTCTGGAGGATAAATGTTAGAAAACCACAGAAGAAAAGAAAGGATTATCCAAATATATCAGCCAGATAGCGCGAGTCGTTATTAAAACGTCGATGACATCAGCGTGTGTATCTGGAGAAATGCCTAACATAAAGTCACATTCGTAGCAATATAAAAACAAATCTGCGACAAGGGCAGCACAGTTAGTACCCATAGGAATGACTACGGTTTGCCTATAAACGGTATGTCAAAACCTGACACAAATGTTGTCTAATAAGAATGATAGTGATTCACAGACTTCCCTTACCAAAAATATAGGCTTCTGGCGACTATTTGCTGCAATTCTGCGGCAAACATTGCTGCAAAGCTGCGGCAAACAAGTTTGCGGCGAAGTTGCGGTACACTTTTACCATGCAAATGAGGTCTGCGGTAAAGTTGCAGCAGTAAGATTCTGGTGATGTTCTGGCGATGTTCGCCGCAACTTTGCCGCAGACCTCATTGGCATGGTAAAAGTCTACGGCAACTTTGCAGCAAACTTCATTTGCATAACACTTTTAGATATAATCTTCTGGTGATGTTTTGGCGATGTTTGCTGAAACTTTGCCGCAGACCTCATTTACACAGTAAAATTGTGCGGCAACTTTGCAGCAAACTTCAATTGCATAAAATGTTTCTCTGCAATGTTCTGGCGATGCTCGTGGTGATGATTGCTGCAAAGTTGCGGCAATGTTTTTCAAAATAAATAATAAAATTATGAAATAGAACAATGGTGCGACGTTTAACAAAATATATAAATATTATGCAGAATTCATACTGTAAATTAAAAATTCTGGCATACACATTTATCCTAATTCCTAACTAACAAAGTTGACAAAGCCATACAATAATAAATTCCATCCAGACATGCGTAAAATGCTAATGCTCATCTTCATGGAAATATCAAAAACTCCTAACTTTCATTCAAATGTTAATCTCATTTATATGGGAATGACAAATGCTGTCTTTTTCCACATTACTCCCATTTTTATGGAGATGTCAAGCACTGTCATTTCCGCATTACGCTCATTTTCATGGAGATGTCAAACGCTGTCATTTCTGCATTACTCCCATTTTCATGGTGATGTCGAGCGCTGTCATTTCTGCATTACTCTCATTTTCATGGAGATGTCGAGCGCTTTCATTTCTGCATTACTCAAATTTTCATAAAGATGTCGAGCGCTGTCATTTCTGCATTACTCTCACTTTCCATAGAGATATCGAGCGCTGTCATTTCTGTATTGCTCCCATTTTCATGGTGATGTCGAGGGCTGTCATTTCTGCATTACTCTCATTTTCATGGAGATGTCGAGCGCTGCCATTTCTGCATTACTCCCATTTTCATAGAGATGTCGAGCGCTGTCATTTCTGTATTACTCCTATTTTCACAGAGTTGTCGAGGCTGTCATTTCTGCATTACTCACATTTTCTTAGAGATGTCGAGCGCTGTCATTCTTGCATTACTCTCATTTTCATGGAGATGTCGAGCGCTTTCATTTCTGCATTACTCCCATTTTCTTAACAATGTCGAACGTTGTCATTCCTGCATTACTCCCATTTTCATAGAGATGTCGACCGCTGTCATTTCTGCATTACTCCCATTTTCATGGAGATATCGAGCACTGTCATTTCTGCATTACTCTCATTTTCATAGAGATGTTGAGCGCTGTCATGTTTGCATTACTCTTACTTTCATAGAGATGTCGAGCGCTATCATTTCTGTATTAATCTTATTTCAGGGAGATTCTGAGCGTTGTCATTTCTGTATTACTCCAAATTTCATGGAGATGTGGAGCGCTGTCATTCCTGCATTACTTCCATTAACATCGAGTGCTGTCATTTCTACATTACTCTCATTTTCATGGAGATGTCGAGCGCTGTCATTTCTGTATTACTCTCATTTTGATAGAGATGTCGAGCGCTGTCATTTCTGCATTACACTCATTTTTATAGAGATGTCGAGCGCTGTCATTTCTGCATTACTCAAATTTCATGGAGATGTCGAGCACTCACATTTCTGCATTACTCCCAATTTGATAGAGATGTCGAGCGCTGTCATTTCTGTATTACTCCTATTTTCATAGAGATGTCGAACGCTTTCATTCCTGTATTACTCCTATTTTCATAGATGAGATGTCGAGCCCTGTCATTACAGTATTACTCACATTTTGATGAAGATGTCTAGAGCTGTAATTTCTGCATTACTCACGTTTTCATGGAAATGTCGAGCGCTGTCATTTTTGCATTACTCCCATTTTTACGGAGATGTCGAGCGCTGTCATTTCTGCATAACTCTCGGTTTCATGGAGATGTCGTGGGAGTCATTTCTGCATTACTCCCATTTTCATGGAGATGTCGTGTGCTGTCATTTCTGCATTACTTCTATTTTTCATGGAGATGTCGAGCGCTGTTATTTCTGCATTACTTACATTCTTATTGAGATGTCGAGCATTGTCATTTCTGCCTTACTCTCGATTTCTTGGAGATGTCGAGGGCTGTCATTTTTGCATTACTCCAATTTTCATGGAGAGGTCGAGCGCTGTCATTTCTGCATTACTCCCATTTTCATAGAGATGACGTGTGCAGTTATTTCTGCATTACTTCTATTTTCATGGAGATGTCGAGCACTGTCATTTCTTCATTACTCCCATTTTTATAGAGCTTTCGAGCGCCGTCTCTGCATGACTCTCATTTTCATGGAGATGTCGAGCGCTTTCATTTCTGCATTACTCCCATTTTCTTAACAATGTCGAACGTTGTCATTCCTGCATTACTCCCATTTTCATAGAGATGTCGACCGCTGTCATTTCTGCATTACTCCCATTTTCATGGAGATATCGAGCACTGTCATTTCTGCATTACTCTCATTTTCATAGAGATGTTGAGCGCTGTCATGTTTGCATTACTCTTACTTTCATAGAGATGTCGAGCGCTATCATTTCTGTATTAATCTTATTTCAGGGAGATTCTGAGCGTTGTCATTTCTGTATTACTCCAAATTTCATGGAGATGTGGAGCGCTGTCATTCCTGCATTACTTCCATTAACATCGAGTGCTGTCATTTCTACATTACTCTCATTTTCATGGAGATGTCGAGCGCTGTCATTTCTGTATTACTCTCATTTTGATATAGAGATGTCGAGCGCTGTCATTTCTGCATTACACTCATTTTTATAGAGATGTCGAGCGCTGTCATTTCTGCATTACTCAAATTTCATGGAGATGTCGAGCACTCACATTTCTGCATTACTCCCAATTTGATAGAGATGTCGAGCGCTGTCATTTCTGTATTACTCCTATTTTCATAGAGATGTCGAACGCTTTCATTCCTGTATTACTCCTATTTTCATAGATGAGATGTCGAGCCCTGTCATTACAGTATTACTCACATTTTGATGAAGATGTCTAGAGCTGTAATTTCTGCATTACTCCCGTTTTCATGGAAATGTCGAGCGCTGTCATTTTTGCATTACTCCCATTTTTACGGAGATGTCGAGCGCTGTCATTTCTGCATAACTCTCGGTTTCATGGAGATGTCGTGGGAGTCATTTCTGCATTACTCCCATTTTCATGGAGATGTCGTGTGCTGTCATTTCTGCATTACTTCTATTTTTCATGGAGATGTCGAGCGCTGTTATTTCTGCATTACTTACATTCTTATTGAGATGTCGAGCATTGTCATTTCTGCCTTACTCTCGATTTCTTGGAGATGTCGAGGGCTGTCATTTTTGCATTACTCCAATTTTCATGGAGAGGTCGAGCGCTGTCATTTCTGCATTACTCCCATTTTCATAGAGATGACGTGTGCAGTTATTTCTGCATTACTTCTATTTTCATGGAGATGTCGAGCACTGTCATTTCTTCATTACTCCCATTTTTATAGAGCTTTCGAGCGCCGTCTCTGCATGACTCCCATTTTCATGGAGATGTTTGGCGCTTTCATTTCTGCATTACTCCCATTTTCATCGAAATGGCGTGTGCTGTCATTTTTTCATTACTTCTATTTCATGGAGATGTCGAGCACTGTCATTTCTGCAATATGTCTCATTAGATGTCGAGCGCCGTCTCTGCGTGACTCCGATTTTCATTGAGATGTCGGGCGCTGTCATTTCTGCATTACTCCCATTTTCATAGAGATATCGAGCGCTATCTTTTCTGCATTACTCCCATTTTCATGGAGAGGTCGAGCGCTGTCATTTCTGCATTACTCCACTTTTCATAGAGATGACGTGTGCTGTCATTTCTGCATTACTTCTATTTTCATAGAGATGTCGAGCACTGTCATTTCTTCATTACTCCCATTTTATAGAGCTTTCGAGCGCCGTCTCTGCATGACTCTCATTTTCATGGAGATGTTTGGCGCTTTCATTTCTGCATTACTCCCATTTTCATAGAGATGTCGTGTGCTGTCATTTTTTCATTACTTCTATTTCATGGAGATGTCGAGCACTGTCATTTTTGCAATATGTCTCATTAGATGCCGAGCGCCGTCTCTGCGTGACTCCGATTTTCATGGAAATGTCGGGCGCTGTCAATTCTGCATTACTCCCATTTTCATAGAGATATCGAGCGCTGTCATTTCTGTATTACTCCCATTTCCATGGAGATGTCGAGGGCTGTCATTTCTGCATTACTCTCATTTTCATGGAGATGTCGAGCGCTGTCATTTCTGCATTACTCCTATTTCATGGAGATGTCGAGCTCTGTCATTTCTGTATTACTCTTACTTTCATGGAGATGTCGAGCGCTGTCATTTCTGCATTACTCCCATTTTCATAGAGATGTCGAGCGCTGTCATTTCTGCATTACTCCTATTTTCATAGAGTTCTCGAGCGCTGTCATTTCTGCATTACTCTCATTTGCATGGAGATGTCGAGTGCTGTCATTTCTGCATTTCTCCCATTTTCTTAGAGATGTCGAGCGCTGTCATTCTTGCATTACTCTCATTTTCATAGAGATGTCGAGCGCTGTCATTTCTGCATTACTCCCATTTTCTTAACAATGTCGAACGTTGTCATTCCTGCATTACTCCCATTTTCATAGAGATGTCGAGCGCTGTCATTTCTGCATTACTCTCATTTTCATCGAGATGTCGAGCGCTGTCAGTTCTGTATTACTCCCATTTGCATAGAGTTGTTAAGCGCATTCATTTCTGCATTACTTTCATTTTTATGGAGATGTCGAGCGCTGTCATTTCTGCATTTCTGCATTTCTGGATATCTTAGAATCAGAACCAGACCCTAGACAGACACACAAACGTAAATATACACATTTACCTCTGGAGGTCAAGGGTTTTGAAGATGAAAAACTTGCTATTTTGCGACATATGAAAATAAACAATTAATTAATATAAACTGATAATAAATTAATATAAACTTACAATATACAGGTGTCATCTAGCTAAACTCATTCAAATCCATTGTTTTAAATTGACATAATTTCATTGAAAAATAGTACACATATAACACACCTTGTATATACAGCTATATTATAACTGGCTATATGTATGAAAAAAGACCACAATTTCATGAACACATGTGTTTCTAGTATCTCGGGCGAATAAAGAAACGGCAAATCTGAACTGAACATTTTGTGGCGATGTTACGGCGTGCAATAATTGTTTTTATCGGAATGGTAAAGCTTGTCGCGATGTTTTGGCGAACAAACAAACTGTAAGTATGTTTGTGGTGATGTTATGGTGAACGCTCCAAATAAATAAATGTTTCTGGCGAACTTCTGGCAAATGTAAAGCTTTTTGGCGTGTTTGCGGCAAATTCGCCAATGATTACCATGGTGTTGGGGCAACATCACCGCTAGTGCCGAACACTGGCGAACAAGTAATAACTGTTCTGGCAAGCACAATTGTTCGCTGCAAGCTTGCAGCAAACTTGCAGCAACCTTGCAGCAAACTTTCTCATTTGGTAAGGGTTGTTGA
Source organism: Cyrtodaria siliqua (assembly GCA_037043455.1). Lineage (NCBI taxonomy): Eukaryota > Metazoa > Mollusca > Bivalvia > Adapedonta > Hiatellidae > Cyrtodaria > Cyrtodaria siliqua. Next base: position 15,991 of record JAWPHD010006819.1, read on the forward strand.
CAAGTTCATAAAGTGTAAACAGACTGCTGGTGGTAAAAGATGCCCTTATGTTGTTACAGGCTAAAACAAGTAGTTCCCTGCTTGTATCAGAGCTATTTAGATTTTCTTTTATAAGGTTATGCGGTAAAGTAGTGTAAAGTATAGAAAAGCCATAAGTAGATAATGATGATACTTTTGGAAGATTACGTAGCTTAAGAACCTCTCCAGAATGTGTTATTGACCAGAATAAATTGCTACCAGAGTTTCCATAGGCTGTCTCACAATACTTTTTCACATGTTCTTTAACTGCTGTGAGGCAAGATGTTAAACGTTTGGAGACATTAGTCGTGGTACATGCGTTAGAGTTTGCAATGAAGCAGGTTTATAAGGCTGGTTGTGCAGTTTAGGTATCCAGTACATTGTAGGGAGTTTATTTTGCTTCTCGTCCAGTTTGATCCCAAACTTAGAAATATGTGCGACATGGTCACAAATAAAATCGCTCTCATTTGAGTTAATCAGACTACGATTTGAAAATGTACCACCGATATCTGTAAATATCGGGCTCAACGATGTCCAAAGATCGGAATGAATAACAGTTCTAATTGCAAGCATGGGGAGACGTTTAACTGCCGCCACAATGCACAACCAACGCTACTATGATATATAACAAACGTATGAAAGGCGAAACTAATTTGGAAATCGTCGAACACGATAAACACACAAAATATTGCTGTCTCGGTTAGATTGAGACTGGTCATGAACGGTAGTGAGCATTCTTTACTACCGTTCACACCCTCTAGCCCCGGGTTGAGCAGAACTCAATATTTAAAATGCCAATAGTACATCTGAGACCTCCCGAAGATGGTATGCATATGACGGTGAACATGGAGCAACCTTCAATGCGGTATTTTCACAACATTCAATGGCCAGCGGCATATGGTCCCATTCGCTAACAAAACGTGTTGCTCTAAACGAGAAAACAATGGGCAAAATAAACAAAAGAGAATTTAGCTTGTATCACAGGTAACAGTCAAAATACTAAATTAAAAATCATGCAACATATCTTAAGCTAGAGTAAACAATACTCAGAACCTTTACAGACTGGACTAATGGAATCACCTATTTCGAAATTCAAGTAAGAAAAAAAAAGTATTTGAGAATGTAGCACCGTTATATGTAAATATCGGGCACATCGACGTCCAAAGATCGGAATAAATAACAGTTCAGATTACAAGCACACGAAGATGGTTTACCGCCCCCACCCTTAGTCTGTGTGAATTAACACTCTTTCTGTATGAATTAACCAAGATTGCTTCATTTCTAGTTTTGCGGTTAATAAAAGAGCTTTACTGTTATCAGTATATTCACATTGAGAAGCTGACATCTTAATCATCTTGTTTTCTTCTTATATCACAAGAATGCCGTTGTTCTGATACAGTCGGACAGCAGACTAATGTTAATTTACGAAGATCCACAAAAATCCCAACAATTCATGCTCTGTCACGGCTTCTGAAATAAGTGCTGTACCAATCTGGTTAAAAAGGATAAAAGACACAGCACGCCTAGTTTGGGTCTATTTGCTATATATGCTAAGGAGTAATAACCAGTATGTTCCATTAAAGCCACACAACCTATACCTTAAATGACACTAACTCATGAATATAAAGAGCCGAAGGTTTTAATATGCGCTAAAACACGTTCACAGATTATGATACAATGTCAAAATATATGCAACTGTAGACATTGTTTGGTTTTGCTTTTTAACCGTTGAATGGATTGAGAAAAAAATAATGAAAATGTTACGGTTACAAGACGGTGTGTTGTCCAGTCTAAAAGCATGTCAAAAAATAATAAGATATGTATATGAAAGGAAGTACATCAAGCCTTTCCAGACAAATCATTTTAAACAAAAATATATTCCAAGTCATGATAAACATGTCAAATCATTCAACTTAAGGTGCAAGCACCGTGTTGGTGAGGTCTAAAATTTGAATTCATTTTATTGCACCTCGCACAAAATCTTAGGAATTTCATGGGATAAGAGCGGTCACATGGTGACACTCTATTATACTATAGTGGGTCAGTAGATTTCATAGAGGGTCACTAAAACAATATTGACTACAATTCCGATTCAAAGTTTAAATAATTTGCAAATAGTTCGTTAAGGCGGTAGTAACAAACATAATAAGTAAATTAGTAATGTTTTTAAAATGTACCGGTCGTGACGTCAACGCCATGACGTCAAATTGCACGAACGCCTTAAAGACGTAGACGCTCCATTAAAATGGGCTAAATATCGGTGTTTGCCTTAAAAAAGGTGCTCGATACAATAAATCAGTTTTTGGGTTTGTTACTGACCCCCTACAGAAATATGTGGGTTAAGTCAGATACATAGGGGACTCGGCTATTGCCTCGCCCCATATAAATCTCATTAACCCCACATATTTCTGTAGGGGGTCAGTAACAAAACAAATAGCTAATAATGTTATTATAGTCGAAAAAATCATGATTAAAATGCTTAAAGTATGCTATGATATCACATATTACTATGCAGAATTAATTTTCTTGGAAATAACTAGTCATGTTCAGCCTAGTGCATTACATGTTGGCCCTTTAGAATATATAAAGAATATTTGTTGTTTTGGAGTGAATAACATATTTTATTTCATAGAGAAGTGAGAAAACTTTGAGATGAAATAAAACATATTATTTGCCAGTTTTAAATCGGACCACTACATTCCCCATAAAACCTGTTGTGCGACGTTTGAGTAACAACAAATCAAAACAATATATCAGAAAGCTTAATTTTCTTAAAGTGTAGTGTCTGGAAATTTACATTTATTAGACTACCGTTTTGACTTTGACATTTATTAATCCATTAGACACATTTCTCAGACGGTTATATTAGCAATTACTTCTCTACGGCCAGCGGCGTAAGTTCATTGTACAGACGGGAATAGTGTTCAAATGGAGCAGATAATGTAATCCTATGTATGTATTTTAAAATACAAACAAGCATCGTATTATGAAGTATAAATGTTCCAACGGAGACTAGTTCGTTTTAAAAACCAACAAACATTAATATGTTTTTAATGTAAAAACTAAATTGTTTCAATTGTCCAAGGCAGTATCGTGCGAGTTAGTTTAACAAACACTTTTACCTAAGCAAAAATTACTTAAGTTATAAAAGAAAAATCGTTTACCCATGTAGCAGCATTATTTACATGAAAATGACTAATAAACAATTTCACGAAAAGTGAGTAACTGATAAGAATAGACCCAAAAAAACAACATCAACGTATTACGCATATTTAAATTAATCTGAAATACAATTAAGAAAAAAGACAAAGAAAAACATACCTTACAATTTAAACTCAGTTGATGGCATGGGTTACACAGGGATATCTTGCCTTTGCAAATGTAGGTCAATTTCATTTTAACTTGCTCCTTAGAAAGCGGTTCTGTTAATCGGTCATACGGCTTAAAGATCAGGCATACTTCCTCTTTCTCAGTAATAAATACTGATAAAATTGATCCTTTGGAAGCAGCAAACACAGCTAAGAGAATAAAACAGCAGACGCGGTTTTATTGAATCTGTTCATGATAAGTAATGTAAGAAGCAACACCTCTCACTCCCCTAGCACCGGCTTAAGCGGTATTCTACTTAAAGCCACCTATATTAGCTCGTTTGTCCCAAAGGAACCGTAAAATAACACTACTGATTCGTAGCACGTGGAGACCTTTTACAGCCGCCACAATGAACTAAACGAACGCTAGTGTGAATGTTAATTAATACTGATTATGGTGATCCTTTGGGAGCAACAGACACAATTAAGAGAATAAAGCAGCAGACTCAGTTTTATTGAGTCTGTTCATGAGAAGTGTTGTAAGAAGCAACACCTCTCACGCCCCCCTAGCACCCACTTAAGCGGTATTCTACTTCAAAGCTACCTATAACAATAATGGCATTTGAAAATATTTTGGGCATAGTCCGCTTACTGTTCTTAACACGATACACCTGACTACATTTATTTAGTTGTTACGTGTTGTACAGCAACAACATCAACTACACATTTCATCCCAAACCTCAAAACCGCTCCATAGTTATTGTCTTAAAAGGAAATAAATAGTGACCTAATACATTGATATAGAAAATGTTGAGACCAAAATACTGAACCAAGCTGCTAAGCATGGAATCGAACTGAGAGAGTCTGACATTGACAGGTGCCACAGGAAAGGTAGGCGAAAGGGTACTGAAAATCGCAGAGTCATTGTAAAATTCACAAACTCGAAGGCTAGACAAAGGGTTTACAATGCTCGTAAGACTTTAGGTGATAGCATATTTGTACAAGACAACCTGACGCGTTTTCGTGAAAGTCTTGCGTATGAGGCGCGGCAGCTAGTAAGAAGTAAACAACTGTCAATAACGTATATCGCCGGATGCCGTGTATTCGTCGTTTTCCCCGGTGAAATAAAAAGTATACCAATCCGCAGCATGGAGGCGATCCAGGGCATTAAAGCAGGAAAGGCGATTCCTAAAGACTAAGCCGATTCCTAAAGACTATGTTTTCCTAAAGACAAAGTTTTATTTTCGTCTTACTTTCTGACACTCAATGGTAAACAAACACTGTCCTAAATACTGACAGCATTATTCGTTATTATATAACGCATCAGCCAATTATATCTAATATAAAACATACCTGTTCACAGTATTGTTATTCACACCTCTCCACTAGTTCACCTGTGAATTTTGCAGACGATATATCCAATTGTACATAATAGTACATAATTATGCATATGTGCCTGTGTTGTAGTTTGTGAGGGTCAAATTTTGTTTTTAAATCCATTAATTCATATACATATCCAGTAAATGTCCTCGTCGATTAAAATATTGTCCAGAATATAACACATATATTATATATAATGTATTAACACTTGAGAGTCAAAGTGTGTGTTTAAATCCATTAATGAATATACACTAGTATCCAGTGAACTGTTTGGTAAATAGTAATACTGTCCAGTATGTGTTGTTTCTTTGTTTTGTTTTCTAAATCTAAAACTTAAAAAAATAAAATATACATATAAATGTAAATGATATACGCTGGATATCAATTACCTAGACATGTGTTTATGTTACGGAAAGACTTGCTGTATATAATCCTTATGCCTAATAGCATGATCACACTAGCTTGTACCACATGACTATATTGCACGTGCCTAATATCTGGTTTACTTTTTACCGTTGTTGATCTAAATTAGTATTGAAGTATAAGTGTTGATCGCACGAGTATCATTACTATGGCGTTGATTTGGCCTATATTATGTCATGTAAATGTGTATATGTATTATTACTCAAACTGGGCCCGAGCGATTTACGAAACTGTTCTTTAAATGTATTATAAACGTTGTTATGCTGAGTTTAATTTTAATAAAACATGGCTTATTTCATAATTATATGTCAAGATATAAATCACTGGGGTATTTCTCTCCAACAGTTTTAGGTATTGTACATTATAATGTTTGAACTGGATTTTTTTTTCTAGTGACTATATGCACAAGTATTTGTAACTATTGACCCATATTATTTTGTATTATGTAATGTGGTTACAGTGTGGCTTTTTTAGGGTCAAATTAACCAGCTGAGATGATGCTATCACTTACTTCTTTGACTTCTATAATAATATACTACTTATTAATGATGGTCATGGAAATGATATGTATTCGCTGTATTTATGAATGGTGGCATAGGATTTTTATATGCTATTGCGAATAGCAACTTTCACAATTATTGTATTGTGTGTTCTTGTTGTGTTTTTTTTGTGTGTGTATATTAGTCACACTACTATTTTTATGGTGGTCTTGGATATTTATAAAGTGACGCAATTATGTTTCCTATGTAATTGCATTGATGAAACCAATTAGAATTTCTTTTTGAATTTTGATTTCAATATTATAAGAAAAAATGAAATAATAATACTATTAATAATATACTACTTATTAATGATGGTCGTGGAAATGATATGTATTAGCTGTATATTTTATGGTGACCTAGGATTTTTATATGCTATTGCGAATAGCAATTTTCACAGTTATTGTATTGTGTGTTCTTGTTGTGTGTTGTTTTGTGTGTGTGTGTGTGTGTGTGTATATTAGTCACACTACTATTTATTATGGTGGTCTTGGATATTTATAAAGTGACGCAATTATGTTTCCTATGTAATTGCATTGATGAAACCAATTAGAATTTGTTTTTGAATTTTGATTTCAATATTATAAGAAAAAATGAAAGCACTATTTAACGTAAGTTGATATATATTTTCTTTTTTTTTGTAATCTAATTTTCTCGTTCTAGGATACAGTTTTTTTGTTTGTTTGTTTTTTCTTTTCTCAGTGTAAAAGCAAATGCTTTTCACATTGTTTATTTGTGTCCTCCCGTGCCTGCCGCGCCCCCATGTTTGTTCACCATATCTTCTCGTATATTCCTGTTCACACCAACTCACATGCCAGTTGGTCCGATTGTCGCTCTTCATTATATTTGACTTTATAATTTATCCCCATGGGTAATGACCTAAACTCATGGAGAGCGACTATTGGACTTTATAATAACAGGCGACAGCGAAACCTAAAATCGTGTATGTGCTATATGCACCCTCTTAACATGACGTTAGATATCATTATGTACTTCATTCATTGTTTAATAAGAGTAACTCAATTAATTGCTCGTTTTTATTTAAAGGCTGCGTATCCTTATATTGTATTCATCGCCGTATTATTTGTATGCCACACTTTTAATTCATTATCGGAGAAAGATAATTATGAATATAAATCTAATCCGATTTTTTTTTCAACATGCGATATTATGCAAAATATTAACTTTTTCTTAACTATGGGTACTTTAATTATATTATCAGGAGATGTAGAACTGAATCCGGGCCCAAGTTATGACACAAGGCAATGCTTTTCAATAATACATCAAAATATTCGTAGTATTAGAAACAAAATGGACTATATCAAAGACAACTTCGTGGATTTCGATATATTGTGTTTTACTGAAACTCATCTATCGACTGATATTGGAAACGAAATATTACATTTAGAAACTTTTGATGTTATGTTCCCTAAGGATAATACATCTCATTCCGGCGGATTATTAATGTATATCTCGCCCCATTTAAGACCAAATAGGAAAATTGAATTGGAATATTTACTTCCTGAATCAATATGGGTTGAAATTAAAGATAATAGCCAGTCTTTTCTGATATGCACACTTTATCGTCCACCGCACTATGCAGTTGAATTCTGGGACAGGTTAAACGTCTGCATTGAACATGCTTCTGAAATAACTTCAAATATCATTATCTTAGGTGACATTAATGAAGACCAATTAAACCTGTCAAATCATAAATTTCGAGATATACTTACTCTTAATAATATGATAAATATAATTAAAGATCCTGATCGTGTAACTAACACTTCAAGCACTTTAATAGATCCAATCGCTATCTCTAATCATTTAACTTCTTATGATTCTGGCGTTTATCAAACAGCAAATCTTATCAGTGATCATTATAGTACATATGCTTTCATTAAAAGCGAACTTTATATAAATATACCGTTTCAAAGAAGAGTCTGGAATTATAAACGTGCTGATTTTGAAAAGTTGAATAATTTAATGAGATCAACAGATTGGACTTTTTTGCATACAGATTTTGTAGATATCGCTGCAAATAGTTTTATTAATAAACTCACCGATCTCATGAAGGAATGCATTCCAACTAGTTTCGTAATAATTCGTCCAAATGATAAGCTTTGGTATATTATAGAAATTCGACTTGCATCTCGTAAACGCGATAGAAAAAAATCAATAGCTTAACGTGCAGGCAATCAATCAGATTGGCGCTTATATAAAGACCTTCGAAATAAAGTTAATAATATGAAAAAGCATGCTAAAGAAATATTTTTTAATCAACTTGAATTTTCTCTAAGTGATATGAATTCTGCAAATCCTCGACAGTACTGGAAAATAATCAAAATGTTAATTAAAGAAAACGCCAACAGTTGTAACGTCATACCACCTTTAAAGAACAACGATGGTTTATATTCAGTATCTGACGAAGAAAAGGCAAATTTATTGAATGACTTTTTTACATTAATATCAACTGTTGACGACACCAATGCCATTCTACCACAATTTATACCTAAGACGATCAATACTATCAATGATATTAATATTACTGAAAATGAAATTTCTGATATCCTATCAACTTTAGTGATAAATAAAGCTAGTGGGCCAGATGAAATAAGTCATAGAGTCCTGAAAGAAACTTCAAAAACAATATGTCGCCCCCTGTGTATTCTGTTTAATCGTTCAATTCAAGAAAATATCTTTCCACAATGCTGGAAATTAGCTAATGTTATGCCACTTTTTAAATCAGGTGATAAAGATTCACCTTCAAACTATAGACCAATATCGTTAATTAGTTGCGTTGGAAAAGTTATGGAACGCGTAATATTCAAACATATTTTTAATTTTTTGCTTACCAATAATTTAATATTTAAAAACCAGTCTGGTTTCTTACCTGGTCACTCAACAGTTTATCAACTAATTGATATTTATAATCAAATATGCAAAGCGATTGATGAAAACAGATTTACATGTATGGTATTTTTTGATATATCCAAAGCTTTCGATCGCATCTGGCACGCAGCTTTAATTTTTAAACTCCGACAACATGGCATTTCAGGCAACCTTATTAATTGGATAAATAATTATATAACTGATCGTAAACAAAGAGTTTTCGTTGGTTCGACCTTTTCTGAAATAAAAACTCCAAATGCCGGCGTACCCCAAGGGTCTGTTCTAGGACCATTATTGTTTTTAATTTATATAAACGACATAGCTGATGTATTGCTTAGTACGACAAGGCTATTTGCTGATGACAGTTCTATTGCGGTATCTACATCCGACTTATATTATATGGAAACTACAATTAATGAGGACCTGTGTAAAATATCGAATTGGTCAAAGCAATGGCTAGTAAAATTTAATCCATCTAAAACTGAAGTTATCTTCTTTTTACTTGCAAACAGAAACCGTCCGTCTTTGATATTTGAAAATACACAACTTAACTTTGTTGACCATCATAAACATCTAGGAGTAACCCTTAGTCATGATGGGTCCTGGCATCAACATATTTCAAATATTGTAATATCTGCGTCTAAGGTATTAGGTTCAATGAAATTAATGAAATTTAAATTAAAACGTCAAACGCTTAATCAAAAATATAAATCTTACCTTCGCCCTATTTTAGAATACGCGGCTATAGTATGGGATAATTCTACAAATTATGAAAAAGATAACTTAGAAAAAATACAATATGAAGCCGCGCGAATAGTTACTGGCCTGACTCGTTCTGTCTCTATACAAAAAATTTTAACTGAAATTGGTTGGGTCTCTATGGCCGACCGAAGACATATCCAAAAGTTGATATTGACCTTTAAGTTTACAAATGGAGATTTACCGAGTTACTTGAATGAAATATTCCCTGCAACTGTTTCGGAATCGAATCCTTACAACTTGAGAAACAGTTCCAACTTCGTTACTTTACCTAGAAGAACAGAACTGTTTTCGAGATCAGTCTTACTGTCATCTCTAAAACTTTGGAATGAACTTGATATTAATATTCGCGAAGCACCATCCCTTTCGAGTTTTAAAACTAGACTTAACAATTACTTTAAACCACCGATAGTACCCCAATACTATATTCTGGGTGATAGATACCTTTCAGTTCTACATGCGCGTTTGCGAAACAACTGCAGCAATTTAAACGCGGATCTCTTTCTTAATCATTTGAGGGATAATCCCAATTGTATATGTGGTGATGGTTTTGAAGATGTTGAGCATTATTTGTTTAGATGTGTACATTTTAGAAATGAAAGACGGCAACTATTTTTAGACACTCGTATATTTCATCCTTTAAGTACTCACAAACTTTTATACGGCATCGACCAACTAAATTACGAGGAAAATCATATTCTATTTACTCAAGTTCAAAACTATATTAAAAACACTAAACGATTCCAAAATCCTTAACTTTGTATCAATATAGCCTTGTATTTTGTCTATATCTACTGTCGCTATGTTTCTATCAGCCTGAACGGGGATATTGTGGTGTTATTTCGGTGGAGATTGCGTGGGGGTAGAATGGCACGGCAGAGTTTACTTTTTTGGATTTTTTTATTATTTTTTTCTTCGTTTTTCCTTATCAAATTTATATTTAAATATATTGTTACAATTTCAAACCGATAATCATGTACACTTTTTCAGCCACAATGGAAAGAACTGTAACTAATGTTGTAATAACTTGTAGTTCAATCCATTTGCATATGTTTCTATGAATATTGTGATGTTGAATTGATGTATTGTAACATATCTGCAATAAAATATTATTAAACTAATTAAAATATAATGTGTTACTCCATGACTTTGTACAGCTGAACTATACATGCAAATCTTCAAATTGTTACCAACTACACATTTGTTTTATAAATGGTGCATGCTTTTATCTGTATCGTTAGTTTTTCCATGATCATAAACTACGTAGATCGTTCTCAAAGTTCTATAGCAGCAGCGAAAACCTGATAGAGAAATTCAAGACTAACTGCAACTGCTGTGTTTTTTCAGTACATATCTGGATACCTCATGAGGTTTTTCAATTATATGTTTTATATAGTTAAACAATAATACATGTGTTATGTCTCTCGATGTGGAATTTGTTACAGATTTCTTTGTGATGGGATGAACTTTTACTTATACTTTCTTGTCAGTTTGAGAGTCTGAAGACATGCTAATAGCAAGGTTGTGGAAACATACAATCGATTTAGGCTTGCCAGCAGGCATTATCGCCTGGCATTATTGCCTACTGACCGTTCGAAGTCGGTAACCCTGTCTTCGTTGTGTTGTGTATTGCCCTTTTTGTTTTTTACCAGTATTGGAGACAACCATCAAACGTAACCGTCTATTCAGGATTTAAGGAGACGTCATCATTGGGTCCACAATATTTCCGGTCATCGAACAATCAAAACGGAAACATAGTTGCGAACTGTAAATGGGTCCACCACTAAACATGCAGTGTGTTGCAAAATTGTAGGGTCATTACCTCTTTTGATAAACTGTTTAACAAAGTTTGTATCAATATGTTCATGACCAAGTATCTTTCAAAGATTATTAATCACGTCACCATAATTGTGATTGTAGTGGAAGGGTTCTGAAATTACTTTGTCACACAATCTCTGTGGGATAAAATATATACTTTGTACGTACCATTGCGTGGTCCCGCCTTACTCTTATTAAGCGATGGCAAAGCTTATATTATCAGGATTTTATAACGGATATTTCGACAATAAAAAACATATAAAAACGTATTTTATTGAAAAAATGCGATAACCTGTTTAAAATTACCTATTACATGATTTGATTTTACAATTTGCAGACTTTTTAAGCCGAAATTATAGTTTTATTTCATATCCCAGCCAACCCGTTTTCGATTCTTGAAGAAGGGGTTGTGGATGGGATATGCAAGTTAATACTCGGACCACGTAATGCGTGCAAAAGACTCCATTGCGTAAGGCAAACAAAATCTTAAGTACTTATAGATGAAGCTTGACGTTTATTGCAAATTTTATCAAGAACGTCGCCTGAATTTTTAATGGACCAAAATAAAGAGAGTTAGGGTCAGCATGTTCTCCACGACACCATTTAATACTAAAATCCTCAATGGATTGGGCGATCTGACCACGACATGCATTACAATCAAAATCACAACACAACTGATGTGTACATGTAGTCGGGGCAACACAGTACTAAATAAACGCTAACCTTACTACGCCTTTCAGCTTTTAATATAAACCAACTACTTCGAAAGAGTAATTCGAAAAACGGAATCTCAGATGAGTTTAATTTGATATTGGATATTTTAATCAAATTATGATTGGATTGTGTTAACTCACCAGATGATCGTAAAGATAAAGCAACTTTTTCGATAAATCTCATATCAAATATAATCCTTGAATTGTTCTGTTAGGACTCCGCTTTTGGACAGATTCTAGGATGATGTCAGATACCATGCATTGTGATCTGTTAAGGAGATATGAGGTAAGCCAATTCATAGGCGATTGACCCATGCTATGTAACGGAAATGTGTGCAGCAAAATTGTGTGATCAATAATGTCAGACGCTTATTGTAGATCGAAATATATCGCCCATATTATGTTTCCATCGTCAATTTCGTTTAGCCATTTATCAAGAAGTTTTGTAAGCGCTGTTTGACGAATGTTTCTGTCGAAATCAGATTGTGAAGTATGAAGTAGTTTGTATTTGTTCAAATATGCAAATATGTGTTTGGTTACATGTTTTTCAATAATCTTTGAAACAATTGGTAAACTTGAGTTGGGCCTATAATGTCCTGGGTCATCGGCAAGACCATATTTATAAATTGGAAATACCTTTGCTAATTTTAATACTTCAGGACAGGTCCCTGTATGTATATTTATCATATTTAATTGTGAAGGTGCTCTCACTTCTGCTGCGAGATTTGCTATTTTAGAATATAATCCATGATACCAGTGACTTTGGTTACATCCAGCGTATTTAAAAGTTTAATAATGTCATCATGTTTCATTAATGGAATCTCGAATTTAACATTTGAAGGAACTCTTGACTCAGTAAAGTCCTTCAATTTGCAAAAATTGGTTTGTGCGAGTGCTGTATTTACTTTTATCACATAACTTACGGTGTGGGAGTGGAATAACACAATTCTATATTTTCGATATACCACTAATTATATAAGTATGCAAATGAGCCTTGTATGCGCTGTCAAAAAAAATCGATAATGACTATGATCCAATTCCCACGGTTTATGTCGGCTTCGCGTGTTAAATCGATATGTGAGTTATGTGATAAATAGAATCTAACATTCGTTCTCATTAATTATTGAATTTATTAAACGAGTTAGAGCCTTGTATTATATCATTTTGCTAACTCGTTTAATAAATTCAATAATGAATGAGTACTCATGTAAGATCCTTTATTTATACGTGTACTTATGTTTGCAAAATAAGTATTCATTTTATTTATTATTTCTTCAGGGTTTGTTAAAAGTTCATCCTCTACCGATAATGCATTCGGGAAATTGGTTGCTTTATATGCCTCCAAAGATAATTCGTTCGGACGCTGTGGTTTCTATAGGACCCTATATCTTATTTTTTCTTTGTATTACGCCAGAACTTAAAATTTGTCCAATCTTTGTTTTTATGATAAGTGTCTCGGTTTCTTTAAGCAATATGTATTTCGTCATTAAACGATTCTGGTCTGTTTCCTCTTTTGACTCTTTTGGATTTGGTTGGTGCAAGTTTGTTGAGTACCGAAATGAAGACGTCATTCCAATTGGTAAAGTTCAGATCTGTGTAAGATAATTTTTCGGAGTTGTCAGACGGAAAAACAGTTTCTTAAAAGTTTTTGTAAAATTTGTATTTAATTGATATATGACGATTTCTTTTTATGTGGTTATTGTTTGTACTACGCGTGCAACATATGGGGTAATGATCGCTTTAAGATGTAACAGGAACAAAACATTCAGATATTGAATGGGCTATTATTCTAGTTGGCTCCTTGACTATTTGCTTTAAGTCAAATTGCTCGATCATATATATTAATATTCACATCGCCAATAATGTAAAGTTCATTTCTTGTTGACGAGGCTTTTTTCAATTTGCGTAACAAATGTATCTATCCAGCTGGAACTCGAGGATGGTGGCCTATATACTGTACATACACGTATCGGTTTAGTATTTTTTAGGTTAATTTCAATCCAAATAGATTCTGTTTCTGGTGTTTCATATTCTAATAAACCTAATATGGCCTGCAATATATATCACCATACCACTACCCTTTGTTTTATTGATTCAATTTGAGGATCGCTGCGATCCTTTCTTTCGAAATTGAAACTATTTATGTTTAAAAGATTATCTTCCACTGAGCTGTCTAGGAATGTTTCACAAAGACCGAGTATGTCAATATTGTTGGAGTTTGCCAAAAGTAGTTTTAGATCATCAATTTTGAGCTTGATTTTAATATTTCAAATTGTTGTGTGTTTAAGTTATGATCGTTTTTAATGGTTAAGTTTCAAGATGTGTGATCGCAAATGTAAACTGGTCGCTTCGGACTTCCCCAGTGGTAAATGTTGTTAGATGGGTCATTTTGCGAATACGGCCGGTCCCTTCTGTATGATGTACGAATATAGGAGACTTTGTTTACTTGTATGATACTTTCGAGTTTTCTTAATACTTTAAAGATTGCGTTTATATTTTGAATCAGTATAGCGGTACCTGGATGTTTGAGATTTACCTTGTCTGCCTGAAACAAGTTATTTGGCAGTACCCCAGAGGCCATGACGAAAGAGTAATGATTGTCGATGTACTCGGCATTCATTCAGTAATACAGTTTGTTTAGTTCATTATTAAAGGATTTGACATTAGTTCCACCTCTTGGAAATATTCCTGAGGCAATGATTTTACATTTTGGTTATATTTCTTGTAGTAATTCTTTACTACTGATTAGTATATGTACCTTTACTGAGACCTTCGTCTATGTCGTATCCGCCCATATGTGTCACAATAGTACCTTACGGCGTTAAATCCATATTTGTTAGCTTTTGTTTCAGCGGGTTTATTTTGATACCTTTGATACCAGGGAAAGTTTTATCTCTGGCATTTGATCTCAAACGGTTTGTATTGATGCATTTGAGTATATTTGTTCCCGTAATTAAGGTACGATTTTGTTTGGATGGGGGTTTCGGTGCATTGTTTTGAGAATGTCATACTTGGTGTTTAGATTGAGTGTTCGCTTGCTTTTTGGCGGGTGGTGAAACTGTGTTGTTGTTGTTGTAAGGTTTAAGCGGATCTTACTTACCTAGAGTATCTTTAATCAGACTTAGTGAGGTTTTTAGTTTGTCAAATATTCCCTATGATTTGGCTATGATAGCATTGCTTTTCTTGTCCACATCACTTCTATGATTTAAAATATCTTGTTTAATATCAGAAAGTGAAGCTGCGTTGTCTAAGCTGAGACATTTCTGGTGGTTATTTAAAGTTATTATTCCATAGTCTAACTGATGGAAATTGGAATTTACGGTAGCCTAAAGATCAGAAACTTGTTTAGTTATACTATCAGTAGACTGCTTTACGTTTGAAAATAATTGCAGCATTTGTTGAATCATGCTTGGCATGTTTCTACATATATCACAGCTCCACCATCCGACTTTATCTGTTTGATCAATTCATACACAATTGTCATGGTACCACTTCATGCACAAGTTGCATCTTATCATATTTCCATTATTTTTGGAGCAGTCATTCGGACAATGTATTTCTACGAGTTCAAGTTTGTTTTCCTTTTTTTTTGTTAGTGTTGTCTGTTTTTCATTAGTTGTATCTTTCTGAGAGTTTTCATGGCATTTACCTGTTTGTGTTGATGTTTTTTTCTGTCCTGGCTTTTGCTTGCTTTGTATTGTTAGTTTTAGTTCGGTGATGCTTTCATCCAAGGGAGTATTTGATGCTGTGTTGTAGGTTTCGTTTAGTAGCGTCTCCGTGGCCAAATGGTTAACGAAGTTGCGTTGTAAACCTTCGCCTCTCACCTCTGCGGGTTCGAATACAATAGGAAGCTCGACTTGTAAATGAGGAAGTGTCGATTCTTACGGATGGCGGGAGGTGTACAGTACTGGTTCTACCCAGGAAAGTTGGTGGTCTGCCTCCACCACAAAAAATCGACCGTCATATATAACATGTGTTGAAAATGACGTAAAACACCATACCAACAAACAAACAAATCAAGTAAGTTCGGTGTATTTTCAAATGTATCATCGAAGTCGTTGATGCTATTCTCAGGTCTTAATTAAGTGTATGGTCAAAGGCGTTGATCATAGACTCGGACATTGATTATTCGCAGCTTTGTCGTTTGACTTCATCATTGTTTTCATGGGTGGTTGTAGGGTAAGTGTTTGCTGATTTTGTTTTTTGATTTTCGTTTTGTGACTTTTTGTCGATCAGCTTTTTGTTTTAGTGAATTTAAATGCACTGTGTGGCTTTTTAATTACATTTTTTGAGACGGTTGTGTTTTTCAGCCGTAGGTCATTTACCATCATTTCCTTATATATGTGTACTTATTAAATACTGAAAAGGGGATCCGTTGGAAGCAACAAACAAAAATAAGAGACAAAAGTAGCAGTCTCGGTTTTATTGAGTCGGTTCATGATGTAAAGTGCAACCCCTCTCCTAGCATCGGCTTAAGTGATATTCTACTTTAAAGCCACAAAGATTGTGCTTGGTGATCCCAAAGGACCAGTAAGTAATACAGTTCCTAATATGTCAGTGATCTCAAACTTTCGAGATAATTATCCCGAAGCGAGTCTTCCAAAGTGCTGCATAGTGTTATGTAATTAGGCGAGAAGAGCGAGTCCGGCATTATTACGCCTTTATTAATCCAATATATAAATGGAATAAGTAAATATTCACAAGTTTAGAAGGCCTATATGGGAAATTTCACACTTTTCAACTATAGCGGTTAATATGCTAGTTAATTAGAATAAACAACTTCAATATAGTACTGTGAGATGGTTTATTCGGCTATTGTTTTCCTATATTCTTCGAATATCGCATTAATTAAGAAATAAAATACTTTTAAACGTACATTTTCTGATTTATAAGGTCAGTTTCAGCAACATCCAGATATATATTGTGTCTATATCACTAGCCTTTAACATCCAATAAATACAGATTTTTACAGAGCGATTTAAAACAGGTCAACACAACACAACAGTACATTATCGCATCAACTGACCCCATTCAATTTTGATAATAAAAATGAAAATGACTGACCAATATTTCTTACTGAACTCTCATGAGTGCAAAAACAGAACATATTTATCACATACAATTTCGGACTTTTACATTCGTACTAACATCTCTATAACATGAAGATTTGATAATAGTTAAGACAAATGCAACATAAACCCTGTTGATAATTCATATAAAAAGTAGAAAAAGTTAAATTTCGTGAAATAAGTAAGCAATACATAGTTTTCCATATTTTAAAATATTTTTATATAAATCGCGGTCGTGATCGAGCTCCATATGGTACTTTCCGATATGGTGGAACAAACAAGCACACGGAGGCGGATGTTATCTTTCAATGCTTAGAAGTGAATCTTTCTAAAACAATGGAACTGTATGTATATACATGAGCATACTTAAACTGTGTTCGTATATACTTTAATTTAGACCATATGAATCGAGATGGATAAAACCAGCGCCAGAAGTCACGACTGGCCGCCGATTAAATTTCGAAAGGAAAACGACCTCCGAAATACGTTTTCGTACAAACATAAAACTACACCAATATTTTTTTACATATGTCGCCAATGTCGCTCGATATCAATCCCATAATAATGTTGCTATGATGAGGCGGTATTATGTGTGTGAAACATGATATTCCAAACATGCATGCTAAGGAGGGGATTCGATGAAACGAAGAGGACTTTTGAACGTTTCTTTTTTTTTCGGAGGACTTGATTAATGAAAGGAGACACATTTATGCGCAGTGGTTATTCTGGGAAGTAAGTTACAAGGACTAGTCAGTGTAGTGTGGACATATGCCACAATGTGACTGCTTATTCACACGAGTGTGAATGCTTTTTATCGTTAAAATAATAGTCATGTAATATTGCATGAAACAGTGTAATACGATATAACAAATATTAATTTCCGGTAATTAGATAGCGAAAATGATATGGAATAAAGCACAATAAAAATCGATTACTAAATATTATTATGCAATATAGCCCATTTCACCCCGACATTTGCCGAACGATCACGGATAATAACGAACTTTCTCCGAGTAGCCAAATAGGTAGACCAATCAAACGCTGGTAGGCACATTAAATATTCATTCTAACGGTGCCCAATGTGCATTAAAAACAACACAACAATGTTATTAAATGTCAGACCATAACTTAAACGCACGACATATTTATGTTATTAATGTGTTTGGTACTGTAGAAAAACAAAAATTAAAGCGTGTTTGTTGCTACAATTCAAAAACGAGAATATTTCTATCGTAACACCGGTTCCAACTTACGCGCACATGCTCCAATGTAAACAATTCAACACGTCTGTTGCTGTAGCCTTGAAATCCGATCTAGTTTCCAAGGAATGAGTCGAGATGGTTTCTGTATATAATATCACAAATGATTGCGGTGTTTTAGCGAAACAATACGCATTCATTCACTCATTATATAAACACTGAAACTGGTTAATTTGTGAGTGTTGATACTTCTGTGACTACCAGCATCTGATTAGTTCTTGAAGTCATGTGACTTTCCGCCACGTGACTGAAATTCCGAACAGTGTACGGAGATTTTCGAAGTACCGGTGACATGGGCTATTACGTAATCGAAGTTGTTACACGATTTGTCGTTAATTGGAAATTAGTGTTTTGCTATTAAAACATTAATCGTGATTATATAATCTTATTGTACATGTATTTTTAATTAGTTATGGCGATTTTCGCCAATTATCGCTAATTGAGAAGTAGAATAAAGTCAATAAAAGCACTATGGCATTATGTGCATTTTTTCGGTAGGGTGGTTGGGGTAGTGGAGGTTTTAGAATGTACAACTCCGAACTGGCGGTTGTAAAGAACAGAGCCTGTTTGAATTGACTATGTTACTAATATGTAACTAATACATTTCAGAGTAGCCCGTATGGCATTGATGGGACCGCCCCCACAGAAACCGAGCGAATAGTATTCGTGTTGTGGTGTAAACGCAAAAGCGCGTAATTGGTTATCCAACTGGGGGCTGGTCGTACGTACCATGAAAAAACGATTTGCATAAATCTTCACTATCTTCGCAATTAAATTATGTATGCGCATTGTTTATTCTGGGAAGTAAGTAACAAGGACTAGTCAGTGTAGTGTCGATATATGCCACAATGTTTATTCACAAGAGTGTGAATGTGTTTTATCGTTAAAAAAATAGTCATGTAATATTGCATGAAACAGTGTAATATGATATTACTTACTTACTTAATCCTCTTCGCACTAAGTTGTGCATAAGGCTTCCACCAGAGTCCGCCATTGCTGCCTGTCCCTAGCCCATATCTATACTTGGCCCCAGGTCCAGTTCTTCTCCTTCATCTCTGCCTCCACAGTCCTTCTCCAGGTCCACTTTGGCCGACCTCTGTTTCTCCTCCCAACAGGTGTCCACCTCATCGCAACCCTGGGGATGGCTGTTTCTTCCATGCGAAGAACATGTCCGATCCATCGCCATCTTCTTTGCTTGATATAACAAATATTAATTTCCGGTAATTAAATGACGAAAATGATATGTAATAAAGCACTATAAAAATCGATTTCTAAATATTATTATGCAATATTACGTAATCGAAGTTGTTACACGATTTGTCGTTAATTGGAAATAACTGTTTTG
Organism: Cyrtodaria siliqua; assembly: GCA_037043455.1. Lineage (NCBI taxonomy): Eukaryota > Metazoa > Mollusca > Bivalvia > Adapedonta > Hiatellidae > Cyrtodaria > Cyrtodaria siliqua. The sequence goes on from JAWPHD010006819.1 coordinate 35,511, forward strand.
CTATTAAAAACATTAATCGTGTTTATATAATGTTATTGGTACATGTACTTTTAATTAGCTAGGGCGATTTTCGCCACTCTAATCAGACAATTTGACTGATGAAATCGAGTTATAGAAACAAAATAGCTACTGACCTTGGCATATATCGAAATAATTGAGCGTATTATATTCTAACTTTTAAGCGAAATGTACAGTATACCTTAAAGCGTCTAAAAACGCCCGACATGAACCCAATGCCCGATCCTGACATAAATGTTACACGCTAACAAAACTAATTCAAACAAAAAAGTTTTGGACCACGGCAGTGTTCGAACCCGTACAATGATCGCTGAACATTGACAATCGAACATAACCCTTATTATCCCAGTTAATAATTCACAATTGATCAACAATCAAAAATAATTATCGTTTACAATGAAAGTTTGCGAAAAAATAATAATATTTTTATTGGTTACTCGAATGTGTCCGTAACTGTTACTTTTAATGGACTTTGCAACATTTTTTACAGACCCTTTGTGTGTTCGCGATATTTTTTAAAAATCAAATCTTGTTTGGAATTTAATGTTTCTGGTACCAAATTAACCGGGTAGGGTAGACCTTGGTTACTAAAAAAAGATACTTAAATTCTGTCCACTTATTAGTTTTTTATATGACTTTATATACCCTGGTCCAAAACCTTTTTTTACCGAGTATAGTTTAATTTCTCTCGCAGACTGTCAAGTCCGTCAACTGTAGCCGACTTTAAAATGTCTCTTTCACTAGAGATGTATGTCTTGGTAGTTATAAACACAATTCACCTAACGTGAACCCACGGTAAAGTCATTGACGTGTGTAAACAAAAAATACGACCCCCACATGAACCCAAAGTGGGGTCAATAATGACTCGAGGTCGGTTGGATCCCGGCGTCTGTAAGCTGGATGACTGAGGTAATTGACATAATCATATGGTCAATTACTTTTCATGGTTCTATGTTGTCTGATGATACCTTATATAATAAAGGCTGTGAACCCACTGAACTCAATTTAATAACGTATACATTTCGTGAACCGCCATCGTTCCAAATGTCGAATAATTCCATCCATGTCCTGTTATATTGCAGAGGTATGTTATCTCGCCCAGGCGAAGAAGGGCGTAAATGCTAGCATAAACGTTGTCGCGTAAATTGATTGCGTGTATCTTTCCACGGCAACATGTTGGAACTGGCGAATTGTTAAATATATATTTTATGACATGTCGCCGAGTGAATACGTTGGCAGGCTTGGTATCTGGGTCATTTTTAAGTCTCTCCCATGAACCTTGGATCTCCTGTCGAGCTAAATAGTCAGATAATCGATTAGATGACCCTGACAAATGACGTGCTGTAAAGTAAATTATATTATATTCATTATTTCAATTTTTTTTCATAAACAAGGTGTACGATTTTTTTATCATTGCTTGTATACTTGTTTAATATAAATGACAGAGCCTCGTTACCTGTAAAACACATACCGATTTATTGCTCATTGATTTACCGCATATCTGATCAGTCAGAAAAACGGCGTCTCTAAACAAGTTCAAGACGGGCGATGTTTAATAGGAAGATAATTGTTCCATTGGTTTAAACATTGAGATGCGTGACCGCGACTTCGAACAAAAAGGAAAGGAGAAATTGTGCGCGGATCACAAACGACACGTTAAATATAGAAATATCGCTAAGGAGATAAGGTTTTGGTAAAGAGAAATCGAAATAATAAGCTTGACACGCCGTTTAGTCCGAAACCGCACACTGTTGTTCAGAAAAACGGAAACAGCGTATTAATTCGCGCCGACGATGACAGAGTCGAATACCGACGGAATGTTACGCATGTCAAAAAGTACAATGACAAAAACTTGCATAAGCCAGATTCTATGTCTCATGATTTAATGGAAAATATGAGTGAAACATCAAAAATATGGAAACAGATCAAACTCGTGAAGAGACAAAACTCTCGACCCGAGAGAATTTAGAAACACAAAAAAAAAAAACTATATTCTGGATTAAAACTCAATTCAGGCCCTTGTGGAATTATGACATCCCTCTTGTAACACGACAAACATATCTAATGAACAGTGACCTTCAGTTTGACTTGTTCTTAGACATGTGTCATTTTAATGTGTAAATTACTAAATTATCTGTTTCCTGGGAAAGTGTGGACTGTAATTTTATTCTAAATCAAAGATAGTGTAATGATATTAAACTGTAATGACTATTAATTGCTCAGTTAGATAAGTTAGGCGATGGTTAACAATTCCCACGGACTTTCTTTGAACATTGAGCTGTCTGCTGCCACTCACGGACAAAGATAAATGGCTAGTAACTGACACCTGTTGATAAGATCACTGACTGTATGAACTATCTTGAACTTTGGAAAGTTGCGGAGAACTTTTAGGTCTTAAACTATTACAATTATGAATGAAATTGCATGCATACTTTTTGTCAGTGCCGTACTTATCAAACGAAAGGTTACGGGGATCTACAAACTCATTATATTTGATTTACCTTATCTGATGTCATGGCGTCGACTGGACATACGCTTGTAAACGATTTGTGAGAATTAGACTCGTCTGTTATTATGTCGACTAATGAGTTAGCATTGTCATATATGATGACATTTATAGCTGTTTTTGCCTTCGAGGCCAGAGCCTTTTCTACTATTTTGGAAGGTGAGGTCGTGACTCTTTGAGTGACATATTTCCCTTATTAAATTAGGAGGTAAAACTGATACTTCCACCGATTTTGCTTAATTTGTTCACCGTCGGGATGTACTTATGTTCTTCTCCGTTGGGGGCATTCTCTGAAATAGTGAATACAGCGAGGGACACCATGTTTGCGATTATTATTACGTGCCGCTGCGTCGTGCTCGTGCTGAAGAAGCCCCCTAGTGCATATGTGAATCAAAAAGTGTAAGAGTAATTGAGCGCTATACGGCCTCAGTAATAATGCACTTAAAGGGACACACGGTAATGCTGAGGACGTTATCGATCAGTGAAATCGATTCCTCGATTCGAATATCCAGTATCATTTTAAATTGAAACAAGCTTGCTTATAATAAATAAAAAATGTAGTTTTCATTACTTAGTCTTACTGAACCAGAATTATATATCTATATCTCTCTATATATATATATCTCTCTCTATGTATGATAGTGGACTAAGATACCGTTCTGTAATAAGGCACTTAACGACTATATGTATGAGAGGGCGCTAAAATACCGCTAAGATACCGTTCTGTAATAAGGCACTTAAGGACTCTATGTATGACAGGGCACTAAAATACCGCTCTGTAATAAGTCACTTGACGCCTCTATGTAAGAGAGGGGATTAAAATACCGATTTGTAATAAGGCAGTTAACGCCTCTATGTATGAGAGGGTACTAACGAAACACTGTAATAGGTCACTTGACGCTTCCATGTATGAGAGGGGATTAAACTACCGATCTGTAATAAGGAACATAACTCCTCTATGTATGAGAGGGCTCTAAAATACCGCTCTGTAATAAGGCACTTAACGCCTCTATGTATGACTTGACGCCTCTATGTGTGAGCTGGGGCACTCAACGCCGCACTGTAATAAGGCACTTAACTCCTCTATGTGTTAGAGGGCACTATAAACAATGCTATGCAATAAGGCACTTAACGCCTCTATTTATGAGAGGGGATTTAAAATACCGCTCTGTAATAAGACACTTGACGCCTCTGTGTATGAGAGGGCACTCAATACCGCACTATAGTAAGGCATCAGACGCATCTATGCCTCTATGCCTTTAGAGGGCACTAAAAGAACACTATCATAAGACACTTGACGCCTCTATGCCTCTATTTATAAGCGGGAACTGAACAATGCTCTGTAATAAGGCATCTATATATACGAGATGGGGCACTAAAATCCGCACGGTAATAAGGTCCTTGGCTCCTCTATGTATGCGAGGGTACTACAACAACACTTTAGTAAGGCACTTAACTCCTCTATGTATGAGATGGGGCACTAAACGCCGCACTGTAATAAGGCAGTTCACGCCTGTATGTATGAGAGGGGCACTAAACACTGCTCTGTAATAAGGCACTTGACCCCTCTATGTATGAGATGGGCACTGAGCACTGCTCTGTAATAAGGCTATTGATGCCTATATGTATAATAGGGAACTAAACACTGCTCTGTAATAAGGCACTTGAACCCTCTAAGTATGAGAGGGGCACTGAGCACTACTCTGTAATAAGGCTATTGCTGCCTATATGTATGATAGGGAACTAAACATTGATCTGTAATAAGGCACTTGACGCCTCCATGTGTGAGAGGGAACTAAACACTGCTCTGTAAAAGGGCATTTGACTCCTCTATGTATGAGAGGGAACTCAACACTAGTAGTATAGATACGAGGGGTACCAGCGCAGTTTCCCCATCGCGGGGAGCGAGAAAAACTAATGAAATATGCCAGTGGGGACTCAGGCGTAACTCTCATTCGCACCAAGATCTAAATGTAAGCCACGCCTAAATCAACACCAACATATTTCAATAGTTTTCTCAAGCACCCCGCGCTGGAAAACTCGGCTGATACCCCTCGTATCTATACTACTAATCAATCCGGTTTGTCATTTTAGGAGAGCAAAATTTTATATTAGGAGAGCGCAATTTTATTTTGTGTCTACTTTCGGCGAATCTACTTTCAGCGAAGTTTTTCAATAACATTTGCAACTTATTAAGCAAAGTCAGACGGAACCGGGAAGTAGTCTTCATCATCGCTCTGCATAGTTCAAGATATTATCTAATATTTTCAATATCCTTGAATGGAACCCAACTATTGAAATCCTCATTGTAACACTTCCATTTAATCAACGCTTGTTTGTTTTTATAATCACGTCGTATTACTTTTTCAATTCTGAATATTTCTTGCTTTGCTTTTATTATTTCTAATTCATAAAAGTTCCCATCAATGTTTTCGTTGTTTAAATCTTTTATTTTGTATGTCACAGGATTTGTGTTTTGAATTTTATCAAAAATACATATTTCTTCAGTCCAATTCGGGGTATAACCTTTCTCAAACATTCTTTTATATTTGCTGATTCTAACATTATCCACTATTTTAAACTTTGGCTTAAGGGTGCCCTCTGGTGAATATCAGAACAGTAAGAATTTTTAATTTCCCTGTTTTTTATGAAGACTAACATATTACTAGTTAGTTTCTGGAAAAATAATGATGGGTCGGTGATATAACTTTTTCGCAAAATTAATCTTTAGTAATACACTCTCACAGTGTGGTTTTAAATTCTGAATCAGCTGAAAATTGTGTATGGCAACTTATATGTGTGTAGTGAGGTTTGCAGAACAGGTATCGATTTTCCGTCTTTTTTAATGTAATAGTTCATACTTTAGGACGAAAAATTAAGAGTTGTGGTATTTTTATCACCATCTGAACAATTATTACATCCCTTGTCATTACCCCACCCAGTTTACTATAAATGGTATTTTTAAATTTGTGATAAATCAATTTTTCATGATAAAGGAACAGTTAACTTTTTGAGATATTTTGTCTACAATATATATAAGACCTGAGTTTTAGAATGAAAAAATAAAAATTGGGGGTCGGTGTGCATATAAGAAAGATATTCAATAAAAACTGAGAAAAAAATGTGCTTTTTTAGATTTCGACGAGCTCTGACATATAACGGCATAGGTCTGTAACAAATAATAGGAACAATACTTTGTATTGCTGTCTCTGTATATCCTAACACATGTCTTTGTAATAAAGTTTAAATTAAGTGAATATCTTAAACGGTTTTTGAGAAATACCATCTTTTGTACCCCTACCCCCCATTTTGGCTTATGTTAAAAATTGTCAATTTTGGGCACAAAATGTGAGGTAAAAAAAAATTTCTAAAAAATGTTCAATTTTTTTGCACTAAAATATCCCTATTGGGCATGAGTTTGTTACTGTATAATTATTTTTTCCAGTTTTATTATAATTTTTGAAATATAACAAATGTAAATTTCCGGAAGTGCAAAAATCCAAAACCTCAGCAGTGGTCACCCTTAATTCGATTACTTCTCATACAAGTTGAAATATACCGTTCCTTTATTTTTCTCATCACTAGCCTCAATCGGCGACATTTTAATACTCCGATGTTTTGTATTATTATACTTATCAACCATTTCTTGTAACACGTCTAAATATGTGTTTGTATTGTTTGCTGTGAAATATTTCCACATCCTCTCTTTTAATGTTCTGTTAAATCGTTCAATTACTACAGCTTTTCCGAAATTAAACGTGTCATACATTTTGATATTATTATCATCAAGAAATTGCTTAAACGTCTTGTTGTAAAATTCCACACCTTGATCAACCCACAACAATTTACACTGTCTTCCTGTACTGATTATCTGTTTGAACGCTTTGGTAATTTCTAAACCAGTTTTATTTGGAACGGGTACAACCCAAGCAAATTTACTAAATAAATCAATAACAGTAAGCAAGTATTTAGTACCTTTATTATACTTTGAAAAGGATTGCATGTCAACCAAGTCAGCAGACCATATTTTATCAATTTCATTAACAATCACACGGTGTTGAGTGAACTTTCTTCGTATAGGCTTATGAAGTTCATCTGCTAACTTGTCAGTCCATTTCAACGCCTTTTCTCGTTTTTTGGCTCTCCAAGTCCTAGTTTACATTTTGCACTAATTACAAGCTTGACTATCAAATTCTTAGCAATCTTTTCTCAAATAGTTTTAGACTTACTAGATTTTAAACCAGTAAGCATGTTTGTATCACACATTGATTTATTACTAGTATTTTCATCATAACAAATATCATGATCTTTGCAAACAGCATCTAACTCATTTACTACCGGCTCTCCGCTATTAAGTGGATTACCCGGACCACAATATGTATAACAAGGAAGTGTTAGCCCTTTTTTGGGTAGCAAAGGGAGCAAAGCTTTATGAATATCAATATTTCCATCTTCTGTGTTTTTAACAAACTTTGTTTTAGTAATACCACAAGACGCACAAGTTGCTCTTAACACATTTCTACCATTTTTTGCTAAAACATACTTAGGATCAACATTTTCAGTAACCATTTTTTCTTTTATACAGTAACTCATATATAATATCATTAGATTAAACTTCATTTACAAAATATGATTTTATAATGTTTTCATTTTCTGTTGGCTTGTATGGTTTTAATTATTTGTAAAGAATATCGTACACACTATTTCCTTCTTGCAACTTTTTAACAAAGTACAAACAGAAATATCCGCACAGGACACTTGTTTTGTCTTGATATTGAATGGTGTTGTATTTTATATTAGGTATGTAATTTAAAACTTCGTTTGGTGGGCTTAAACCAAACGGATCGAAGTAATAATTATCATAGTAACAAGTCCAGTGTGTACCAGGTCCACTATAATCATCAAGATTAATAATACTACATTCTTGTTTATTTTGTTTTGTCGGTAATTTGTTCTTGCTAAACACTCCCCTGAATTTCTGTATACCTAGCTGCTTGACCCATTTTATTATATCTAAGTTAGAGATAGGTTTATTTTTATTTATTTATTTTTTTTATGAATGGAATACTTCTGTACGGTCTGATTTGTGATTCTACTTGCAAACCTTTTCCACGATCAACTCTTAGTCCTTTTCCTTTTCTGCCTACTTGCAAACCTTTTCCAGTTAAATCACTAATAAGAGATCCGATCAATGGAATTCCTAATGATGCAAGCATTCCTAGAAATCCACCGTCTTGTTATTGTTGCCTTGTTAGTTTAATAGGGCAACGACCTTCCGATTCTATTATCTTTTTTATTTGTGGCAGTGTTAATGCATTATTTGATTCAAGTAGTAGTGCTTTTTTTGTATTACTAGGAATAGTTACTATCCCATTTCCGAATAGTTTACCAATTCCAGTACTAGCCAGACCACTAAGTGCTCCTGTTGCTAGAGGTCCTAATACCTTTGGAACAAATTTAGCAACTGTTGGTAAAATTGTTTTAGTCAACAAACCAGCTAATGCACCTAAAAAGCCTCCATTCTTAGACTGAGATCTCATTTGCGATTTTGATATATTTATGTCTAATCCCTGCCCGCAAGATTTAGCCTTGTTAATACTGTTAATCCGGGTAGCTGTAAGTTGCAAAGGAAAGTTTCCAGTTAGTTGGTTATTGTTTAGCCTGAGCGTTAACTCACTTTTGTTTTCATATGCTTTTGCCAGACTTCGTTTATGGCCATCTGATAAGTTTACTGAATAATTTACGTAAGTCATATATATTATAAGTTAGATTAAACATAACTAGTTCATTCCCGACAGTATCAATAACAACATCTTCCTCATGTAGAACCAGAGTATAAACTTTATATCGAGCAGCAGGAGGTATTTTTAATTTATATCTTAGAATTAGTTGTTTTTGATCAATAGTGACTTCATTTTTCTTGTAACTCAAATCGAAATACATCATTCCGAAAAGAGTTTTAAAATTGCCCACGTTTATTAAAGTCGATTTCTGGATAATGAACTCCATTTCCAACTTCCAGTCTAGCTGATTGTAAATAGCAATTAGTATTAGCAGCATTTACCTTAAACGTATCCAAAAGATGAGGATTCTGTGTTTGAGAAGAACTCTTGTCGGCCCTTTGCAAATAATCAAACACATGTTTGGGATTTTTAACATCAGCCGTTATTCTAAATACGGATTCAGTTGCGTCAGAACTTCCGCTCTCTTGTATCATTTCACGGAGGTAAGTCCATCTTGTTGATGACATATGATTTGTCATTACGTAACTTAAACCATCTGAGTTAAATGTCAGTTTGGGTAACCACAAAACTAATTTATTAATAACTACACGACAATCATCTCCACTTGATTTGAAAATTACCACATTATCATCTGTCAGTTGCAAGATGATTTGAATCTGACCAGGAGGAAGCATGTTTGTTTCCAAACCTTCAAAGAAGGAATATTTATTTAATGGAATTATAGAATCATCTTTTTGATTAGTTATGATTAAAGAATGACGAGCAGCAAATCCTAGGTTATAACCAGCTTGATCATCTCGAGATTATGCCACAGCCGTGGTATCTAAATAAAAGTATTCATTTGTTCCGGTTGTCTTTACATAATCGTCAGAAATTTCAAGCAAGCTTTTGACATTAACAAATCTGTGAAGATATTTCCATCGTAAACCATTTTTCCATTTTGCTTTACTTGCATTTGATCAATCAGTGAAGCCGCATCGTTAATTAGAGCAATTTCATCGGCGGCTGCAAAAGCAGCTCCATCAGCAAGCTTGTTTACTCGAAAACTGATTTCAAAATATGCGTTATACCAATCAAAGTAAGAACTTTTGTCATTTAATGTAAACTGATAACCACTTTTCATTTGTCTGGTATAATTTCCTGGTTGTGTTACAGGAGTATCTAACTGAATAGGTACATGTTCATATCTAGTATTATATTGATTACTTCGAAACATCTATATATACTAGTAATTAGATTATTATTTATTAATAAATCGATTAATTCTTGCATGAATTCCTCTTCCGGATAGTAATCTGTTAATTTTTGTATTTACATCTTCTTCAATTACATTATCAGCCGCAACTTTTGTGGCAGCTTTTGTTAGTTCTTTTAAAATTAAATCACCTTTTGGTTTACTTGGTTTAATAACTGAAACTAATTTATCAGCAGCCATTTTTCCTACCTCATCTCCAAGTTTTTAGAACCGCTTTCTAAGATTTGTTTTCCGGCAGTTTCTAATGCCTTTTTGCCTGCTGTTTTCACAGACTCGCTGAATATATTTGATCCGACTTTTGAAAAAATGTCAAATATGCCAGCTCCGGTTAATCGGTTAACTTGAATATATATTCCCGTGCTAGTGTCATAAACGTTTTTTAAACGTGCCATATAACTTATGTTACATTATTTCCTTCAAAACAAAACGGGATGATGTGTGGACACCATTAAGATTAATAATCTTATCAGAGAAATCGGTTATGTAAATATTAATACTGTTAATGATCGTTTTGTTTACTTCACAGAACCCGACTCTTATCGGTTCGTCTTTGAAAGGATATGATCTCGTAAGATCAGCTGTACTTATTTCATAAATGACATCCCCGTATGATCCATCAACAATAGAATTACTTATCAAATCACAGTGGATATACAATGTATCGATAGAATTTGTTTGTTGTTACAGTTCCAAATTTAGTTTCTCTAATAACTGCATCTTTGTCAAACCCGATCAAGGTGTGAACGTTTGATTCTCTTAAATCAAGCATGAAATTATTATGAATGGTAACCAAACATTTGAAACTTGATAAATCAAACTCAATTCTTATCGGGATGGGTAGTCATCGGTTAAATCATTGTTTACAGTCAATGTTTCTTTTATGTAATTATCGATATCAGCATAACTGTAATTTCCATTTGTAAAAATAATACTTTTCCAATCTGCTCCATTGTGATACCTTATCACTTTGTTATTAAAATCCTCACTAATATTATACCATAAGTAAGTCATAGAATTAATCTTATCAAGTCCGATTCCGTACTGTTTGTTCTTACCTAATATTAATGGTCTGTAAAATACAGTTGTAAAATTACTCGGTGTATTTGAGCTATTAATTATTGAAGCTTTTTCTGATGATAATACAATTTTTTGTTCCATATAATATAGAATGGATAATTTTTGTTAATTCTGATCACTTAAATAAAACAGTTTAAAACTTGATTTTTCAAAATTTAAAACTTGTGTAGGGTTAGGTTTTATATCTGATCTGAAAACGAAATCATAAGATGACTTGATATATAATTCAAATGTTGCTTTTACTGTTCGTTTGTCATTTTGTATTATCTGGCGAAGATGTTTTGAAGTCCCACTCTGTGCTGAATAAAAAATGAATTGTTCTGCGTCAGCTCCTGTATAAGTAAAATTTACTTCAAATACATAACGGCCTTCTTTTAAAATTTGTAATTCGCCCAGCTCGTCGTCTCCCCTCACAGAATAATATTCTTCACCTTTTATAAGTGGATTGGCTACAAAAGTAAACGCTTTGAGAAAACCATCACGTTTGGTTCTTTCGAGTTTTTTTCGTGTTGGGTGCGATACAAAAGTATCACGACGACCACCATAATCTTGAATAATACTTATTCCATCTATCGTATTTTCAAAAAGTAGAATCTGGTTTAAATAGCCCACTTTTGTATTCAACCCATCAATTATACCAAGAATTGCTGTGTGTCGACTATCAGACTTTTGATTAAACTGTTTCAATGAAGCTATTTCACCGTCAAAAGCTTTGCTTCTTTCATCCTGAGCAGCTTTCAATTGCTTTGAAACATCATCAATAGCAGTGTTAAGTTTATCAGTGTCAACCAGTTTGCTCATTGCAGTCTCAAGTTTATCAGTGTCAACCAGTTTGTTCAGAGCTGCCTCCAGCGACTTACCGTCAACCATTTACTTTTTGATGTCTTCAAATTCTTTATTGATATCAGCAACGTTGGTGTTTATCTGCTCATTTAATATTTTAATTTGAGTTATTTCAGTAATAAAAGCAGTTCTCATTCGTTTTGAAGCATCGGCAATAGCAGTTTCTAGTTCATTGTTATCAACCATTTGTTTGTTGATTCCCTCGATTCGTGTATTAATATTTTGAACACCAATTCTTATTTGTTCACTTAATTTCTTGAAGTTTTCACTCTCTTCCAATACATCTTCTTTCTTTTCTAACTCTTTCAAAGCATCACTCAAAAGTTTTATTTCATCTTTCAATCCGTTTTGAATTTCAAGCATTTTCTCGCGGTTTGCTTGTAACTTTTTTTTGTATAATTTCGATCACCAAATTAATGGTAATCCATTTATTCACCCCCCTCTAATAGGTCTGTGAGGGTCGGGGTGGGCCACCCCTCAACAAACCGTACAGATATAGATGTAATATGCATAATATTTATTATATATTAACAGTTTTCAAAATATTTAGAAGAAAAAGAAAATGCATATCTTTATTAGAAACTATATAAATGAGGAGAGTTTTTAATATTTCTTTACAATATTCAAAAGAAGATTTAAAATACAATTTTGATAGAAGGGGCTTTCTGCAATCTGAGGGTCTTTCAAAAAAAAAAAAAAAATTGTATTTACAAATACACCAGATTGCTGTGTGTCCCTTAAAATCTTGATATCTTGAATAATTTCAAAAATTCCGAAAGTCCTGTATTTTGTTATAAGTATAAAAAGCCTATTAAAAATATTATTTTCAACTACAACAAAATAGTTTCTGATCTTGATACGGTACATAATACTCCTACGGAATGTGAATGCAACACCTCAAAATGTTGCTATGCTCCAGCAGGTCTTGTCATCACTGGTAATTTTGATATTGTTGATAAACGTATTCGGCATTTGTTTTCGAAAGGTCCTAAATATAGATTACCTTCAACTATTGATTTTAATGCCTGTCGTGCCAAGATCGCCCACTCCATTGAAGATTTTAGTATAAAATGGTGTCGTGAAGAACATGCGGACCCAAACTCCCTTTTTCATGGAAAAAGTATATTCTTAAAATTATAGATACACGTATTATTTTTTATAATGCTAATCCCTCTTTACTACCCCCGAGAGCTAGGTTTTCCTTTCGTAATCTAAAATCGGGAATTCAGGAATTTCATAATAAATTTGTTTTAGTTCCTGCAGATAAAGCAGCTAATAATGTAATTATTGTTTGACGCCTACATTACGTCAATGTTTTATCTCTGGAACTCGGCAGCACCAGTTCGTATACTCCAGTTAATTCTACTGAGGATGATGTTGTTTCCGCACATATCACTCGGTGCACTACTTTCAAGGCTGGTGTAAACGATAAGCAAAATAAACTGCCTACCATGTACTGGATTCCTGAATTACATAAAAATCCGTATAAGGCTCGCTTTAATTCTAATTCTAGTGCCACAACAAACATCTCCAAACTTTTAACTTCTTGTCGTACTGCCGTTAAAGATCACGTTAAACTATATTGTGATAAAACTTATGAAAACTCTGGGATTAATTTATTTTGGTCTATAAAAAATTCAGGAGACGTTCTTGATAACATTTTTAATAAAGGTCAAGTTTCATCAATAAGTACTTATGACTTCTCGACACTATATACAACCTTACCACATCATCTTATTAAAGACAAGCTAATTTCTCTTATTCAAAAAACATTTGCTAGAGAAAATACTACATTTTTGGCATGTAATAATATTAAAGCGTTTTTCACTAACGGCAGTTTAGACAATTATACTATGTGGACTTGCTATGAAGTTTGTGAAGCACTCATCTTCCTATTAGATAATATTTTCGTCAGGTATGGTACCACCGTTTATAGACAAATTGTTGGGATCCCTAAGGGTACGAACTGTGCACCACTTGTCGCAGATTTGTTTTTATTTTGCTACGAAAGGGATTTCATGTTGAGTCTTTCACCAGATACCCAGGCAGATGTTATTGAAGCTTTTAATGACACCTCTCGGTATCTGGATGACATACTAAACATTGACAACCCTTTCTGTCCAACTATGGTTCATTATATTTATCCTAAAGAACTTCGGCTTAATAAAGAAAATATATCTGATAATAACGCTTCTTTTCTTGATTTAGATCTCTCGATTGAAAATGGTAAAATAATTAGCAAAATCTATGACAAGAGAGATGATTTTAATTTTGACATTGTTAATTATCCCCACTTGGGTGGGGATGTTCCCCAAGCAACTTCTTATGGGGTGTATCTGTCTCAACTTATTCGTTTTTCTAGAGCTTGTACTCGAGTTGAGGACTTTAATATTCGTAATCTTTGTACAACTAAAAAGTTACTCAATCAGGGTTACCGTTACCATAAACTTCGTAAAACCTTTGCAAAATTTTATTATCGTAACCCTGATCTTCTTTCCAAATATAAATGTAATTTAAGGACTCTTCTGCGACAACGACTATCACAACCTGACTTCTATGGTGATGTGATTTATAAACTTCGTAAGATTCTTGGTCATGATCACTTTCATACTATCTTTGTTAAACTTGTTAAAAAGGTTTATCAAAAGACGTTATGACCCTATCATTTTGCAACGTACTGCATGCTTGGTGGTGGACCCTTTTACAGTTCGCGACTATGCTTTCCTCTTTAATTGTACGATGACCGGACAGGCTGTGGACCCTATGATGACGCCTACCTAAAGCCCATTGGGACGGTGGCGTTTGATTTTTGTCCATGATCTTTTTCTTGCCGTGCCCTTAATGGTGTATTCTCTTACTGCTCTGGCTTCTGCCAAGTCATTGAGTACCTTCATTGTGGCTTTCTAGGCTATTGTTTTGTTGTTTTTTTTGTGTTTTATTTTGTTTGTTTTTTGTATTATATTTACACGAGCATATTTGTGTTTTACTTATATTGCCTATTGATGCTGCCTTATTGGTTAGAGATTAGATCATGGCGGGGATTTCTTTATGTACACTGTCTTGTTTTAATGGGATGACAGTAGGGTAAGTGTGAGGTTTGGTGCACCCTAGAACCGGTTTAAACCCCCAGTGGCCTACTTTGCCACTGACCGTTCCAAGGCGGTAGCCCTATTGTCAACCCTTTTGTGTTTGTGATGTCTTTTGCATTTTTTAATTTTGCCTTTTCGTTTGTCTGTTTGCGTGTTTGTTTTTGTGTTTTGTGGTTGACTGTCGTCCTTGAATGCTGCGTTCCCTGTCCGATATTTCTATCCTTCTTAATAAACTTGTTACGACGTTGAAAAATAAAGAAAAGTATGTCGTGCATTTTAGGAACTTAGACTTGTATAAAAAGCTTGGATTGAAGGTAACAAAAATACACCGGATACTACAGTTCGACGAATCACAGTGGTTAAAGACGTACATAGACTTTAATACTGCTAAGAAAACAGCTGGTAAAAATGCTTTCGAAAAAGATTTCTTCAAGCTTATGAATAATTCAGTTTTTGGCAAGACGATGGAAAACTTGAGAAAGAGAATTAATGTTAAGCTGACGCATGACGAGGAAGTTCTTTTGAAATATGCGGCAAGACCATCGTTTATTTCATGTAAGATGTTTAACGAAAACTTGTTTGCAATCAATAGGGTAAAGGAAAGACTTGTCTTAAATCGCCCTTGCTATGTTGGCATGTGTATTTTAGACTTGTCAAAATATTTGATGTATGATTTTCATTACAACTATATCAAAAACAAATATGATAGAAAAGCTAAGTTATTATTTACTGATACCGATTCCTTGTTTTATGAAATAAAAACAAAAGATGTGTATGCGGACTTGTACAAGCACTGTTTGATAATTGTGATTATGATCCGACAAGTCAGTTTCATTTTAATGATAATAAAAAGGTTATTGGCAAGATGAAAGATGAAACTTGTGGAATACGTATCGTTGAATTTGTTGGGTTGCGAAGTAAACTATAGTCGTATGTGCTAGATAATGAGGTTAGCGCAAAGAAATGTAAGGGTGTTAAAAAGTGTGTTGTTAAAAAATAGATAGCATATGACGATTACAAAAATATTTTGTTTACAGCAACAAAAGCTCACCATGAGATGAAAGTTATTAGATCACAAAAGCATAACATAAGCAGCTATGCAATAAATAAAAAAAGTTTATCAGCTTATGATGATAAACGGTACATATTAGATAACGGACAAGATACGTTAGCATACAGTTAATTGTAATAGTTGAGTAGCATTCGAGGGTTTAAAAATAATTATATATAGTATTATATAATGGAACAAGAAAGATTAAAAAAGGTTTGCAGAAAACTTAACCATTTAAAAAATAAATATAGAAGAGAATTGATGAGAGGTAAGCAACTCCAAGTAGAATATGAGGTAGTCCGTGATGATTTTATGGACACCAAAAAAAGACGATTGCTGGTTGAAATGGATAATTATGAACGTGAGCTGGCTGGAAACAGAGAAGAGCTTCTTGAACTGAAAAACAAAATACCAAAGTGCAGAAAAAATAAAATACTCCATGGTAAAAAATGATATGCAAAGCGATGATGAAGACTACTGCCCGGTTCCGTCTAACTTTGCTTAATAAGAGTATAATAATGGACCCTTGGAAACGACCGAGCACGACACATACGAAATATTGCAGTCTCGGTTTGATTGAAACTGTTCATGAGTGGTAGTGAAATATGCTAGCTACCACTCACGCCCTCTAGCCCCGGGTTGAGCAGAACTCAATGTTCATAAAATCAACAGCACAACATTTTAATCATCCCGAAGATGGCATAAGTTGCAAATGTTATTGAAAAACTTCGTTGAAAGTAGATTCGCCGAAAGTAATAAAATTGCGCTCTCCTAAAATAAAATTGCGCTCTCCTAAAATGATAAACCGGATTGATTAGTAGTATAGATACGAGGGGTATCAGCGGAGTTTTCCAGAGCGGGGTGCTTTAGAAAACGGGGAGCTTAAGCATATTTAATTACGTCTCTTTTCTTCGAGAGGAATATATTGAACACAGGCCTTCTGTATTTTCGAATGAACACTTTTTTATTGACAGTATATGCGATGCTGTATGATGATACATTTCTGTAGGGCCCCTCTGAAAATATTGTACAAACAGTATTGCTCTTTATTGGTAAGGTGTACCCCGTCAGACAAAATCAAAACGTGTCCATGCAGCACTTTCCTTCTGTGAGAGAAAGGAATTTGTTGTTATGCGACGAAAACTAGCACATTTTCCAGTCTCTGTGTCCTTCGTACCTTGGCAATAGCTGATTTGACATACTGCGATCGACCCTACATTGTATCTATGATGAAGTCAATGCATATTCGGGCCTATACTATCGCACTTTGCCGATAATTCGCCTGAGGACAGTCATGCCGACTTTCGCACAAAAGCGTACATTCAGGATTTTTCTAATTTGAAATCCTGTCACAGTCGTGTGTCTATGCCATCCTTAATGTAAACTTCGAGACGCCTGGGAATTGAATGTCCCAATATCATGGCGTTCAATGACATTTTACAGTATGATAATATATGTGTAGCTATATAATAATATAGTGTGCACTTGCCTGATAACGACTTTTCCGTATTTTTAGAATATCCTTTAACATTTTAGAATATGCAACTCCGAACTGGCGGTTGTAAAAAACAGAGCCTGTTTGAATTGAATATGTTACTAATACATTTCAGAGAAGAGCGTATGACATTGATGGGACCGCCCTCGCAGAAACCGAGCTAATTGTATTCGTGTTGTGGTGTAAACGCTGAAGCGTGTAATTGTTTATCCAACTGGGGGCTGGTCGTACGTACGATGAACAAACGATTTGCATAAATCTCCAATATCTTCGCAATAAGATCATATATGTTATTAACGTATTACGACGCAAATTGTAACATTGCTGCAGATAATGAATGACATTTTAATTTAGTTTGTAAATAATATTTTAAAATGCCAAGCACTTGATGAATCTTCCCAGAAATTGCACGTATTAATATGCTCTTCCTGTCGTAAGGCTTTTAAAACCAGAAATAGAAAACCAGAAATAGACTTGGAAACCACACCATCACGAAACACGATGCAAGTTTAAATAAATTATTTAACTGAACACACGTTTGTTTCATTTTGGAGAAAGGTTCTTTCAACAGTGTCATCCTAACTCTCAACAGTGTCATCTTAACTCTTCACATGACAACTCAACACTTAGTCCGATCGATTACATGTACTAATTGACTACTTTGTTTATCATGTTATCTCCAAAAGCTCAACATTTGGAACGTAAATGTCATTATCTACAGCTGTCGTTTGAATATTTATTATTTGTATATTGCACCAGTATTGGACATTGAACTATATCTGTTTGATTTAGGCGTTAGTTAATTTAATATTATGAACAAGCTTATACGACGTATAGTTTACAAGAACAATACCAAGCTTATCATTTCTTTGAAACAATATCAAACGAGTCGGTACATGCTTACACGTTTTTGGTAAATTATGTAATGACTAAACCGTTATTATTTTTGTATCGTAAATATTTTTTTGTCGCAAGTGATGATTTTTTAATGATTCTGGGATATTTGTTATATTTGTTTGATTCTGTGACAATAATTGTATCTACCCAAATAAGTATTAATTTCGAATTATGTAACTGACATTGTATTATTCCATCAGGGACGAAATCATTTTAATTCCAGTTTATGCAGTCATTCGTTTGCAAAGCAATCCAAATTATGCATTATATGGTAAAAAGCATGGTCACTGTCTGTTTCTTGGTTGCCTCTGAACCTACAGATTAGTATCTGTATTCATTATTTAAATTAACTCTCTTTTTATAAGCCCGTCTTGCCGGGACGTATTATGTGATCAGGGAGGCGGCGGCTGGCGTCAGGCAATGTATTGTCCGCTCCATAACTAGAGTAGTTTTAATCATATCTTGATGAAACTTAGAAACAATGTTTAAGACCACAATAGCTCGCTTAAGCTCGATAACCACTGCTATTGCTCAAGAAACACTGGAGTAATGGACCTTGGATTTTTGAAAAGTGAAAACATTGACAGTGTCTGGAGTAATTTTAATCAATTCTTGATGAAACTTGGAAACAATTTATATGGCCACAATGGTCCTTTGATTTTTGAAAATTGACCGTTTCCGCTCAGTAACATTAACATTTATAATCCGATCTTTATGAAACTTGGGGACAATGTTTATTGGCATTTTATTTGTGTTAAATTCGATAACCAGCTACATCGCATTTATTACGTGGAGTTATGGCCCTTTGATTTTTTGAAAATTTACGATTTGTTCGGTTCCCACTCATTGTCTAACGTTTATATTCTAATCTTGGTGAAACTTGGGGACAGTGTTTATATCTCGGTCAAGGTCGATAACCAGTCACATCGCACATCGCACCTAATACACCGAAGTTATGGCCCTTTAATTTTAGAAAATTGCTGATTTTAGCTGTTTTCGCTCAATAATCCGATCTTAATGAAACTTGCGGATAATGTTTATAGATATAACATCTCATTCAAGTTCGATAAATAGCCACATCGCATTTATAATGCGGAGTTGTGGCTTTTCGGTATTTTGAAAATTGCAGAGTTTTGCTGTTTCCGCTCAATAGCTTATAATCCGTTCTTGATGAAACTTGGGACATAGCAAAGGTAAATGTGTACATGCCGATGATAGTCCTATACATATGAATTCCATATGTATGACAGGCGTATATTGTGATCATTTGGCAATCTTGTTTTAACACTTAATTAATTACAATTATTTTCTGAGCATAGTGAGAAAAAACAATGACATTTCTAATATTTTAATTTGTAAACTATACCAAGAATTTAAGAAATTAAGTAACGATCAAAAAAGAATAGTAATAAATACTGATAAAGGTGATCCTTTGAGAGCAACGACACAATTAAGAGAATAAAGCAGCAGTAATGAAAAAAGCAACTCTTCTCACGCCCCCTAGCACCGGCTTAAGCGGTATTCTACTTCAAAAAAATAACACTACTGATTCGTAGCACGGGGAGACTTTTCATAGCCACCACATTGCACTAAACGATCTAGGTTAACCACGTTCAGTTTTCATGTGAGCGGATAAAAGGCGCCATTGACGTAAATTTTCCCAGCAGTGTGTACAGTTATATAATCTTCTATTTGGACTCGCATCGTGTTTCGTGATAGTGTTTTCTAAATCCACTGCTAGTTTTGAAAGCCTGACCGCAAGAAAAACAAACTGATCCGTGTAGTTTCACTTTATCAAGTGCTTGGAACTTTAAATTATAAAATGCAAATTAAATTCAAATGGCTTTTATATCAACACGTTGGTTATGAAAACGATTGAAGATATCTCAACGTTTCTCCAGCAATTATCTGCAGCAACATTACATTTCGCATCACGAAGAATTAATAACAAGTGTGGGTCTCCTCCATAACCATTTATAGAGGCGCCTGGGATAAAAACTTTCAAAAGTCCCCACCGTTTCATCGAGTCCCCTCCGTAGCATACATAATTTGAATTATCACATTATACAGATTAAATTCGGCTTCATCATATGGACTCGGATTATTATCGGATGATATTGTCGACATATGTATGTATGTACATTGGTATAGTTTTATGTTTGTGCCTCGAAAAATGCGTATTTCGGAAAGGGGTGTGTGGTTGGGTGTTCGTTCTCGCTTTTAAATGTAATCGCCGGTCAGTCGTTACTTCTGGCGCTTGTTTTGCCCGTCTCCTTTTATAAAATATAAATCATATTAGATGCAAACACAATTAAAATATTCACCTACACATGCAATTCAATAGTTTTAAAAAGGTACACTTTAGTTAATCTAAGCATTGAAAGACAACACCTGACTCCGTGTGTTTGTGTGTTCCTCCATCTTGTTTCACGACAATGTAAATAGCCACCAGAATTCACCTGTTTTGATTACATATTTGAGCCATTGTTATTCAATAGCGGAACATTTTTATGAAAAACAATATTAGTTATTATGTAAACAAATATTCCAAAATGTGTGATTGGTGATAAATATTGCTGTATGTGTTTTAAATATATAGTTAAAGTATCCTTCATAACTGAGTAGATTAAATACCAGTTATTCTTACATACCGGATAGGGCGATGCTCGTTTTATGCGGGTGCTGATCGTACACATTGGGGAAGATAGAAGTCGCGCGCTGATATCAACAACGACAGTTGCATGACGTAATTCTGTAAATAAACATTCAAAACGTTACCCTTACCGAATCTACATATGTGATTTATATGCAACTTATAGGCGGCTTATATGTAACATATATGTCGCATATAATTCGCATATAAGTTACTTCATATATTGTCTAAGTTAGTTACATGTGTAAGTGGCTTATATGTCCAGATCATGGAGACATATAAGTTACTTATATGCCATTTATATGTGAAGCTGATATTGGAGAGCATTTACAAATCAGTTATATGAAAACTGGAAATGGCTCATTTTGAGAACAGGATTTGAATTTAGTCAGACGCATTCTCAACTGGCATAGAAGTTGAATTTATGCTGTGACATTTTAATATCAAACGGCTTAAAGGAATAAACATTAATTACTGCGACAAACACATTTTGTGGGTTGATTGAAGGATATAGTAAAAATACTTTTTTATAGTTATGAAATGAGGAAAGGATTTGGTTGTAATCATAAATATTTTGAAAAGTGAAACCAAATCTGCTTAGGAATCGGCTTAAAGAAATAAACATTAATTACTGCGACAAGCACATTTTGTGAGTTGATTGAAGGATTTAGTAAAATACGTATTATAAATATATTGAAAAGTGAAACTAAATATGCTTAGGATGCTGGTGTCAATAGAAGACATATAATATGGGATTAATGGCTGATAAGTACATTATGTTTATTTCTATGTACCTGTTATTGTATTACAAAAACAAATCCTCTTTATGTTTGACTGATCATATTAAATAGGTTTTACTGATCATATTAACTAGGTTTCTGCAGTTAATTTATAAATACATATGTTAAATGGTTCCAAAGAGCAAACATCATGTTTTAGGAATTAAGGCACGGATCCAGTGCATACTATGACAGATGTGATATTAAACAAATCAGTTAAATAACATTGTTAGGTTTTTACGATATTAATATTTTGCTAGCATACACTCAATGAGATGTGATTTACTGTAAAATGTTTTAAATAATGTTCTTAATGGCAGACTAGACTTGGCAAAACTTGACAAATACGGAATTATGATTTAGAATTATATCTGTCCTGAGGAAATGTGAGCAACAGTGTGCTTTTAACAGTATACAGTTGCTTTTTGGAGACTATTGTGGTTTCTGTAAATTATAAGCAGAATCCCACAATGTACTGGATTTCTTAACTTCACAAAAATTCACACAAAGCGCATTTTATCGCAAATTCTAGTTCATGTACTACTTCTAATGTGTCAAAACTCTTGACCGCCTGCCTTCCACGATTATTATAAATATATGCGAAAATTCAGGAATCAATCTGTTTTGGTCTCTACTATAAGCATCTACGAATTTTCCACTCTATACACTACTCGCCCACATACCTTAATCAAAGATAAATACAGAATACATTTGCTAGGGAAGGGACTACTTTTCTTGCTTATAATAATGTCAGAACTTCCTTTACAAACGCCGCTAATGATAAATACGCGCTGATGTTTGTAGAGCATTGTCTTTTCTTTTAGATACCATCTTTATTAGATTGAATAAAGCCATCATTTCGGATACCACAGCAGCATACATCGATCTTCATCTCATCGAGTTCAAATGATTACATTAAGAGCGAAGACTTTTAACATTGACATTGTTAACTATCCGCATTGTCACTTTTCAAAACTAATCAGGACATTCGTCAAAGAATTATACCGTTTTCTGTGTTGTGTAATGTCTTTTTCATTGTGTATTTTATTTGTTCTTTGTTCGTGATGCATTGCCGACCTACGGTGCCATTGCGTTTGGGTGCTATGCATTACGTGGTCCGAGTATTAACATCCATACCCCATCCAACCCCTACTCCAAGAAGCGGAAACGGGGTCGGCTGGTGTATGAAATAAAACCTTAATTTCCGATCAGAAAGTTTGCATATTGTAAAATAAAAAAAAAAAATAGGTGATTTTAAGCAGGTTAACGCATTTTTTCAGGAAAAATGGTTTATAAACGTGCTTTATTGTCGAATCCTGCTAATATAAGCTTTCCCATCGCTTAATGGAATTAAGGTCCGACCACGTAATGGATTTTTATTGGACCATTGTTTTCATTAACTTCGAAATCAGCTTTTTATGATGATCGTTTCTATTTAGAAAAACAACGCAGTGATGTAAACCAAAAATGGATTGTAATCAGGGAATGTTAACTGTAGAAAAATATAAAAATAACTAAATGTGCCGTTTGGAATGAAATCCATCAAAAGATAACGTAGCTTTGCCTTTCTGTAGGCGGAAGAATACGGTGTAAATGTGCATGTAATTGAATATGTATAACATAACTTCTACTAATTTAATAATGATCATTCGCAAATAGAATACAGTCTGATAGCAATGCCAACTCGTCTTTTTATGGCTGGCAATATTATTTATTTATGCCTATTTATTCCATTATATATTCTTCCGAAGTTGGTATAACGCCATAGCGTTAATAATAAGCTAAAAGGTTACGACTTAGGTGTGTATAGACATTGATATTAATATTCTTCTGTAGGCGTAATGTTACAGCGTACAAGCTTATTTATTCATTTCAGTTGGATAAAGAATCAGCATACTATTAGAGCAATTTAAGTTAGTTCGCGCGTGTTTGTAAACAGTATCTATAAGATAAAATAAAAATATCTAGTAGTATAACAAATTAGTGAAATGAGGTAAACATGGGCAACACGGTCAAACAAAAGCATGTATCGATACAAACAACAATTACTAGGATAAGTAAGAGCGTAAATTCAGCGAAACAGTCATTTTAGTAGTAATTAAAGATATCTTACTTTTCAAGGTCGCTTGAGAAATAAAAAATTCAAGCGCGAAATTTGCTTTTGATAGGGCATTGCTAATGCAAGATTTAGCAGCATCAGCCTTATGGGAAAAAATCAGAACCTTATCTAAAATGGTGTATAACCAGTGGATCACATTGCCTACTGACCGTTCCATGTACATAAAAAAGAGTATGATAATGGACTTTGGAAACGACCGAACACGACACATACAAACTATTGCATTCTCGGTTTGATTGAGACTGTTCATGAACGGTAGTGAAATATGCTACCTACCGCTCACGCCCTCTAGCTCCGGGTTGAACAGAACTCAATATTCATAAAATCAATAGTACATAATTTTAAGCATCACGAAGATGGCATGCATATGGCGGTGGGCATAGAGATTTTCCTCCCCCATGTCCAGCGGCGTTTGGTGCCAGTATCTAACAAAATACTGTGCCCCGAAGAACGAAATAAACGAAATGGAAGCAGGGGTTATGAAGCCTGCATATCACAACTAACAGCCAAAAGACTAAATTAAAAAGCAGACAACATATCTGTTTGAGAAATTCTTCCTGTCGTATGCAATTTATGTGGAATAAAATCGCTAGATGCTACATTTTTAATACTCAAACCTTTAGATTTATCTTGTGATTTTCCCAGCCATCAATATAGATGTCTGATGTACATGTGCGAATTTCTAGACAAAAATATGGTAAACTGAAAATGTTTTATCGCAAAAAATGCACGACAATATAAGCGTGCAACATACACTGCAGGCGTGCTATGAACTAAAAACAAATCAAGGTTGACATATTCGTCGTTTTGAGAGATGCCTATTTATGCTGTACTATAATATTATTATAATTCATTTTTACATACACATTAGCAAGTGAGGAGTGGTATCACTACTTATTCTAGAGGGGGTGTCAATACCCAATGTGAAGGGAGTATCAATGCTCAATAGCGTGGGGCTACTAGTATCAAAACTCAATGGGGAGGAGGTATCAATACTCAATGTAAAGGGGGTATAAATACTCAATGGGTAGGGGGTATTAATACCACAGATGGCGTTCAGGTCACCAATTGGCTAATTACCTCGTGGGCACGATTCACTATTTCGTGCGCACGATTTATTTTTCCGTGCGTATGAATTATTATTACGTTGATACGAGTTAACGATCTCAAAAGAAATAATTCAAAGGAAATTCGGGACAATCATTTTACCAGTTACTTGCTTCAAATCTCGGTCATTTATTGTTACATAACTAGTCTTCTTATCCACTTCATCAACAAACGAAACAGTTATGATTTCCTAAAGACATCTTAAACATAAAGAAGATATGTTGTCCTGTCCATATTAATTTGACGTGTGTATGTCCAGATTAATTTGACGTGTGTATCTTTTCATATAGATAAGGTTTTCTTATAACAATACATATGAGAATATTAGGCGAACATTGTATTCTGTTTCTTCCAAAAGAAATATCCATTATTTCCTATTCATGTATTAGGTTTCAAGTGGTCCTTAAAGGCAAAGTTACGCCAACTATTAGTAGAGAATCAAGTTGAAAATGATCCAGTCACTTAAAGCAAATTGGTTAAGACTCGAAACAGAAGCCACGGTTAAGATTACTGACCAAAAATGACAGTAAACATGTTGATAAATGTAAATTTATTGGTAAATAAATGTTTTATGTAAACTTAATCTCTAACCGGATACCTGTAAATATACGAATATAATGATCTATTAATTTATACGTAAATGTCGTTATCACGCTAACATTTTATATAACGAACGAACCGTTATGCGAATTATCTTCTCAATTAGAATCACTCCACGTGACGCTTTCACAGAGCACCAGACAGTTATAAAAACTTCCTACATTTGTGCAAATTCTTGAAGTGCTTATTATTTTTCACATTTGGACTCATATAGCAAGTTTCATAAACAAGTTTTAAATCGATCGGTAGCTTCCGTGGCCTTGTCGACAATAAAAGGATATAGTGCTGTTTTCAGTCGGATGATCGATTTCACAAAACAAAATTGAAACTTATATTTGATGATCGGATAATTTTCGTTGATAATGTGTTTGATAGGATGGCTATCCTAACTATGGGTAGTTCCCATATCAGTCGGTACTAATGTTTTATACTTGAACATGAAACGCAAGTGGACAATTTGTTTAACTTGGAACAACCAAGGCCTATGGTGTGTTTTAAGGGTGATGCGAGGACATAAAAAGGCACATCAGAACATTCAGTGCTATTATCCGGCAGTGTAAACCTCGCGTGTTGATTATGCAGCTGGCTGGTAATGACATAGATGCTCATGGAGCCGACGATGACGTTGTTAACACTATGATACTTTGTTTGATTACCCTTATGCATCATATAACAATGAATGTGTGTACATCAACCAGCTCATGCCTCGGTTCAAGACTAGTAACATTGATGTGGACAGGTACAGTACAATGCATTGTTGATTCATGGTAACAGGACACTCAAGGAAGAACTCGAGTGTGATGCTATTTAAAGTGATGTATTTGAATCTTAAAGGAATCAGACATCATCGCATGTTCCAGGACGGTGTCCATCTAAACACAGTTGACTTCCGATCTTTTTATGGGAACATCCATGGAGCAAGTACGGGACGTATCAATCCATGTTATGTGTAGCTAGCTTAGTATTTTGGGCCAATGTCAGTTCAGTGTGAATGGCAATAAGCTTAAGTTTGTTAGAGGTAACATAACCGTTATTGACTTAAACCTGCATGACCGGTAGGCAGATAAAGGCAGGGCTTACCATGAACAGCTGATAATACACTGAACTCAAAGTATTATTGTTTAATAATGCTTGCCTCTAAACAGCATAGGTGCTGACCAGCATAGGGTATCAAGAATACCATAATCTCTGATATTTTGTAATTAGACTATACTATGGGCATATTGTGAAGAATTAAAATAGTATAATAACACAAACTTATTCACATTATTGCAGATTGATCATAATGACCAGAACATTTGAAAATTAAGATAATTTGATATTTAAAAAGTTTAACTTTTATATAATAAAACATGAATAAAAAAAACCTTAACCTGCTGAGCATGAATACAATGATTTATGCGGATGGTGTGAACCAGATTAGCCTGTGAACAACTCACATACTGATCAGGGTTTACACTGTTCGCTGCTCAGCGGTGATTTCTCCAAAGCACTCCTTTGTAACTCGAATAGAATGCTTCGATTTCAAAGAAAAAACAGTACACTGTAGAAATATAGCGGGCTAAAAGTCTAGTAAATATGAACTTTTACCCAGGGCTAATTGCAACAGTAAATGTTATGATTGTTTCTGAATGAATAGACATAGTTTGATCTCAAACAGAAAATAGAATAAAATCGAAGCTCTAATAGCTGATTCATTTTGTAAATTAAATTTCGTCTGAAAGACTTGTCCGAATACTATACAACTTGTATACTTTCGTTTTGTAGATATAAATATATATCAATCTGATTAACATGTACGTGATGTCTCTCTGTTTTCAATCAATGAACTTATAAAATCATTAGAACATATTTAAGCGACACATTGCGTCAAGCTACAATGAATTTACGAATCTTATAACACACGTATTTATTAATTAAAGAGTATTTTCTTTAGAACGAGTCTACAATACATTGGTCTTTGATTATTGCGAAATATTATTGTGAAACTGAAGCTATAAAATTGCATGCTGTTTAACTGCTCATCAACACATTAAAGGTTATTTAGAGCCGCCCCAGGGAGATGGAAACATACATAGGAATCCTGAATATATTTCTATTGTTCTTTAACATGCTATGAAGCAAAAAGACTTAGCGGAGAAGCTATATCAAGAGCCATTCGTATGCACTTACGTGTCACCGTGGGGTAATGGTTAGCACCTCGACTTTTGCCACTGACCGTTCCAAGGCGGTAGCCCTATTGTCAACCCTTTTTGTGTTTGTGGCGTCATATGCCTTTGTTCTTTGTTGACATCGCCATTCATGTTTTTGGGTTTACCGTGAAAGCTGCATTTCCTGTCCTATCTATCCCAGCCTGGTCCGAATTTGGATTAATTTTCTAAATGCTTGAAAAAAACGTTCACACCTGACCAATCTTTCGGATGAGATTTAAACCCGAAGTCTGCTCACTAAATGCCCAGTGCAATACAGCGATGATTAATAAATACATATACACATTGACACTTGCTTGTTTAAGCCGTTCTCCATTCAATCTACAACATGTGAACTTGATGTTATTCCAACTATACAATTAAAGGAGCATTTTTCACAACTTGCTCCCGTTGTGACGGAAATTGTAAATCGATCACTGCTATCTGGTGTGTTCCCTGAGGAGTGGAAAAGTGCCGTGATTAAACCGTTGTTGAAGTAGAAAGGTCTCCCGCTGGAACTGCAGAACTACCGTCCGGTGTCAAATTTAATATTCCTCTCCAAAATTCTTGAAAAAGCTGCATTAAACCAAATCAATAAGCATATTGAAGCTAACAATCTCCTCCCAGTTTACCAAAGTGCCTATAGAAAATACAACGGGGTTGAAACGACAATGGTCAAAATGTATAATGATCTTTTGGAAACCATAGATAAAAGTCAAGTTACAATCGTGGTCATGATCGACTTGAGTGCAGCGTTCGATACCATTGATATCCCGATACTGATTCAAATCCTTCGAGATGAATTTGGTATTCAAAGCACTCCCTTGAAATGGATCGAATCTTATCTCACGAAAAGAACAATGAAAGTCTTAGTCGAACAGTCAGCATCTGACACTGAGCCATTGAGGTTCTGTGTTCCGCAGGGTTCTTGTGCCGGACTGGTGATCTTTACCCTATATATATCGGCTCTCAACCGAGTGGTGCAGAAATATCCAGCCGATCTCTATGGATACGCGGATGACCACAAGATTGCGTTCAGAATTCAAGCGGGTAATTCTCAAAATGAGACTACTGTTTTCCAACAACTTGACAGTTGCCTCAATGACATCATAAAATGGATGACAACCTTTAAACTGAAAATGAATCAGTCTAAAACTGAAATAATTATATATGGAACCAGACAACAGTTAGTGAAATTGAACATCACAAGTGTAAACGTTGGTGGGTGCGATGTAAAATGCGTCGATCATGTCAGAGACCTGGGTGTAATCATGACCAATACACTCATCTTTGACCATCACATCCAGAAAAAGATCGCTCATGTGCAGTTACGAAATCTTAGAGCTATACGTAAACATCTCACACAAAAGTCAACTGAATCAATAGTGCATGGATTGGTTCATTCCCACATTGACTTCTGCAACGGTCTATTTAATGAAATTCCAGCCTACCAAATCAACAAACTACAGCGAGTCCAAAAGCATGCCACTAGAGTAGTTATGAATGCTTCCTATGAACAACCAAGTGCTGAACTTCTGAAACAATTACACTGGCTTCCAGTTGAAGCTAGAGTCATGTTCAAAGTCCTAGTAATAGTCTTCCGTGTCATCAATGGTACAGCTCCAGTATATCTGAGGGAAATGTTTGTACCTACTCGAGGACGGTACAGACTGCGATCACAAAGTGACACTAACTTCAACATCCCTAGACGGCGAACAAAACTAGCAGACAGATCTCTGGCCGTCGTTGGTCCCGAATGGTGGAACGATCTACCTAGTTATCTGAAAGCCATTCAGTCTGAAGCCAGCTTTAGATCAAAACTGAAAACACATTTGTATAGTCAGTTTCATGAACAATGACTGTGCTCATGTTAAATACAAAACATCTGCAATGATATAAAACAGCATTGATATATATATATATATAGGTCTAAATCTTAAGTTCTAGAATCCTGTTTATATTTTGAATGTATATGTTTTATGTGTGTATATAATTATGTAGTATCATATACATGTACATGTGTAAAATGTTTACTCTTTTTAACTAAATGAGTGTTATGTAATTGTGAAGCGCAATAGAATATTTTATAATTTTTGCGCTATATAAATGCCATTTATTTGTATTTGTATTTGTAAAATCAATAAAACCACAATACAACATTTTGCCCGCATTTATCATATGAGTAATGATCCCATGCACAGCAAAAACGTTATCTACAGTGCTCATATATTTCCTAAAACCGGCCTGTGCTTCAATATAAACATTGTAAATTTCCGACCAATCATTTAATCGATTGTTCAGCACACGTGTAAATAATTTCCATAAGGTACTTAACAAAGTAATACCTCTGTAACCTATAGATTCACTATTCCAAAATCCAGTTATAAACTTCTGAATATGAATAACTTTATAATATAATAACAATATAACAAATATGGATATGATTTTTTTCTGTACAATGAAACATATGCAAATAAAAATATTCAGATGTTTGGGATACGGGTTTTAGCTTGAAATGTGTAGACATTTATTAAGCAAGGGGTTCACCAGATCGTTATACACAATTGTGGCTTTTATTATGATACTCAATAATTATGGATGGATATAAATAGTACATCAGCATCGGAAAATATAGATAATTATTAAAACAAAATACACTTTTTCGAAAAAAAACTAAATAATAGAATGCATTTAAACAATATGATAAGTTTAAATTATGATATCTGTAGGGTTATACTTTTTTGCGGTGGGTGGGGTAATCGAACATCGTTTAAGACCTTTTATGGCGATTTTAGGTATATGTGAAAGCATTAAAGTGCAATTTACTTGATAAAGTAAATTTGTTAACGGTATGCCAGAAAACTAACAAACATGATAAAACATAACTTAATGTGTTATTGTCCGGGAAAAAACAAATTTTAAAGCATGAAAATGGTGATATATTTATATCGTTTATTCTCAATAACCTTAATTTCGATTTTTCTCTACGTTCGCCACTATGTTTTCCTCTTTAATTGTACGATGACCGGACAGGCTGTGGACCCTATGATGACGCCTACCTAAAGCCCATTGGGACGGTGGCGTTTGATGTTTGTCTGTAATCTTTCCTGTCGTGCCCTTAATGGTTTATTCTCTTGTTGCTATGGCTTCTGCCAAGTCATTGAGTACCTTCATTGTGGCTTTCTAGGCTATTGTTTTTTTGTATTATATTTAAACGAGCATATATGCGTTTTACTTATATTGCCTATTGATGCTGCCTTGTTGGTTAGAGATTTAATCATGGCGGGGATTTCTTTATTTACAGTGTCCTGTTTTAATGGGTTGACAGTAGGGTAAGTGTGAGGTTTGGTGCACCCTAGAACCGGTTTAAACCCCCAGTGGCCTACTTTGCCACTGACCGTTCAACCCTTTTGTCAACCCTTTTGTGTTTTGTGATGTCGTTTGCATTTTTTATTACGTTTGCCTTTTCGTTTGGCTGTTTGCGTGTTTGTTTTTGTGTTTTGTGACAATTCTTCATAACATAATATATATGTATTTTCACTGACGCAACTTTGTCGCTCAGTTCATTATGCCAGGTGTTCCCATCCATTCGTTTTGTGCCACTTGTAACTGATTTCATAATCTTTGCAACTCCTTTTGCTACATGCCATGTGCCATTTGCATTTTCAACATAATGTTTTTCTTGGCGTAACATGCTGTCGTGGCCATGTTCATGGATAGATCTGTTACAGGCGTCAAATTCTTCATGCAGCTTTTTGATGCCATTTAATTCATGACGCTGTCTTTCGGGATCGTCGTCCTTAGTCACAGTAATAGCACCAATGATTTAATGTGTTGTGCTACCAATTGCTATTATGTCAGACTGTTTGGCATTTTTCCTGGTAGCATGTCTAACATCTGTTAGAATGTTAATTCTAACGTGTGTTATGTCATTCTCTTTTGCTTTATGTATAGCTATAACCTATGTTATTGCCTGTATTGCGCATGTCTTGCCTGAGAGGGCTCGTCCACAATGTCAAAATGCGTGGTGCAGCAGAATCCGTCTGCTTGGGTTGGCTGCACGGTAATGGGTAATTGGATTGTATGCTTAATTTGAAAGTGATACAATAATAATAATAAGAAGAAGAATACTACTACTACTACTAATAATAATAATAATAACAATAATAATGGTCGGCGATTTTGTGTGCAGTCGTAATGCATGTTAAAACAAAATCGAGATATGCATTGCAAGATCGTCAGAAACAATAAATGTGTCAGGCAGATGTCGATGGTTTCGTGCGCCGGAAGGCACGTTAATTCGTAATTAGTGGGTCTCGTGCCTCGGATGTATGAGTATGCCCGATATAGTAACATTATTTTGCCAGTCTGGCGGGGATTGTGCGCCGGAATGGACGATACGTAGAGGTGGTGTGCTTTGGAAAATTGACAGTTATTAGAAGAAGTTATGTCGCTTAGTTATTAGTGGGTCTCGTGCCCCGGAATGCACGGCATTTCGAATCTGGCTCTCACATGTATGAAGTATGTCCTAATTAGTAACGTTATTTTGTCAATCTGGCGGGGTTTGTGCACCGGAATTCACGATAAGTGAATAGAAAACGTGCATGTTGATTATTTCATATAACGTTTTATGTGCGTTTGCCCATTTTGGAGGGCGTTTCGGTTGAGACGCAATGTAGCTTTTGGTAAAATGCTTGCTTAAGAATGTGGCCAGAAACAATAACTGGGCGTGGCTGTTTTGGCTGGCTCGTGACTCATGAGCCGGTTGGTAAGGCAGAAAATATGGATATAAATAAGAAATTCAAGATTTCTGGTCAGAGCATGGGCTTATAGTGGGCGCCGGAAGGAACAGTGGTTCCTATTCTGGGTATGGTAGAAGGCATGGTGATTTATATCGTGGGAATGACGAGCTCGTCTGCAGGAAGGGACAGTGGTTCTTGTTGTGTGAATGGCGGTGTCGAGCGCCAGAAGGCACGATACTTCCTATTCCCGTGTACGGAAAGGGACAGTGGTTTCTACTGTGGGAATGGCGATTTCGTGCACCAAAAGGTGAGACGGTTCTTATCGCGACTGTCTTAGCCAGGGTATGGTTGTTTCCCAGAAGTCACAGTAGTGTTACTAAGAATATGCCGCATGCCACTTGCAATGAAGGATGTAGGGTACATCAATTACGGTGCAACATATTACTTGTGAATCGGAAAATAATATAGTGTTCTTGATTGCGCATAGGTGCATTTTACTTATTAAAACATAATAAATAAATGAATAAGCCATCCGAATTTCAAGCAATCTAAGATTGAAAGAAGAAATATGATATAGGATGGTATCTTTTAATATATTATCACTTTTAATTGTTCTGCAAATTAAAAAATAAATGAAGAATATGTTCACATAAGGAGAATGAAAACGTTTTTGTTTCACCACGGGTGGGTCGAGTTATGTTACCCTGGCATTTATGTCTCGGAAAATCGACTTATGAGATGGGATTTATTGAGAGTCTGATACTCTTTTTTCATTACTGCATATTTTCCTTATTGAGGGAATTTGCATCTAATTCCATCCTCATAGGCCTGCATTATAGCAATATTGCACAGCATGCACAGTCATCCGGGCCGGTTATAGCTGGTAACTGTCAACCGAACATAAACATCTCAAACGGTGACACAGTACATTTTTCAAGGAGGTGAATACTATCTATGGGTTTTTCCTAGATTTTCCCCAGATAGACATTCAGTGTAGAAATATTTTAATTATCCCAAAGGTTAGCCCAGTAAATGTCCTAATTGAAATAATTAAAAAAAAAATGTATGTGCTCACCAGAAGTCACCGTGACATCCACACTATTTGAAATGTACATGTATTGCAGCCGGTATATTGTATCTCATTTCAGAAAAAAACACTTCCTGTAGTATTTGGATGCATATTCCCTATAGAGACTCGTCATTCCCTATATAGACTCGTCATTCCCTATAGAAACGCGTTACACTTATCGAACGTATCCAACTGACCGATAAGGTTAACCGAATTGAGTGATGAAGCTCTTTTGCATATTCGGTTAAATTCATGATTTCAAACCGCCTTCTAGCCTTTATACATCGAGGGAATATATTTCGATCAAATAAAGTTTTCAGACATGGTCTCCAGTGTACCAAACCAAACATGCAATATAATTTGGGGTTCAGAGTTCAAAATCACTCATGCATGAACAATTTCATTTTTATGAATAAACAGGCCTTTTCATCAATTCTAACATGTCTTGTGAACAATGTATATCTTAAACCTGATAATGAACACATTTTCATGAAAACAAGTCATTAAATGCTGCATTAAAAGGTGAAAGAAAATACAAACAAAACAGAAGTTCAAAGACTCAGACAATCCCACCTGTTTGCAGCAAATAATCAATAACCAGTTATTTATTTTCCATGAAATTGCAAGATAATTTTGTTTTTTACACTAAAATAGTATATAATGTAATCTAATACACCCGTATCTCTATTTATTAGGCAAATTACTGTGAAATTGAAGTTTTATGCCACTGCATGATGATTTTATTAAGATTAATGAAGACAATGGGATGGGTAGTTACATTTTCAATGAAAAACAAAGCTGTTTTCCACAACTTTCTGTAGATTTAAGCATTAGAATGTAATCTCATCAGCGTGTATCATCTTCGAGGCTCTCTCGGTACAAAGGAAGACATCATTTTGGTTCGCGCTAAATCAAAAGTTCAGTATACTCATATTAGACACATTTTCAGATTTTTGCCTCTTACGGTATCTTAAAACCATAAAATTGGACTTATTGGCAGCAAATCTCCATATCTATTACCTACTGACAATACTCCACTTATAGACAATAGAGATGGCATTAGAGCTGCTTAAGGTATACTGAAAGCACAGTCACCCCATAGTTCAGTCAAAATCGCACACATTATGGTTAAATTGGTCAAAATCCTGTCTTGTTTCAGAAAAATATTAACATCAGTTCTCTGTTTCGCACTCAGTTTCAAGTATTCACAGAAAATTTCAAGCTGATGGAGCCAATAATAGCAATATTAAGGAAAAACATATACTGCTTTTAGAGGGAATATGCATCTAATTCCATCCTCATAGGCCTGCATTCCATCCTCATAGGCCTGCATTATAGCAATATTGAATAAACAGACCAGTTGTGCACTACTTTGACAATAAAAACTTTCATTATTGTTGACAACAATCCAAGAAGTGTCACATTTTGAACAGAATGCACAGTCATCCGGGCCAACTGTCAACCGAACATAAACATCTCAAACGGTGTCAGAGTACATTTTGCAAGGAGGTGAATAATACCTATACTCAGATAGACATTAAGTGCAGAAAGTTTTTAATTAACCTAAAAGTTAGCCCAGTAAATGTCCTAATTCAAATACAAACATGTTAAATTTACATTTACTGCTGCCGGTATATTATGTCCCCTTTCAGATAATCTTCCTGTAGTATTTAGATACATATTCCCTTCTACAACCTATGACGCTTTGGCGTATTGACATTTACGTTTTCGATTATATCAACATAGCGGGTTCCGAATTTCGTACAGATTCATCATCATTTTTCACTGAATGATCATATGGCGTACTTGACATTCTTAAACACGGTGAAGAAGTTGATTGTAATATAAACGTGTACATACTAATTTAAATGTACATTAGAGGATGTATGCAGCAAAGTGTTGGGATGCTCATTTATAGTCGTGTGTGGTAGCTGTGTGTGGCAGTTTGTACTAATATAAGGACTCTGTGGGCACTGAGGTGTATATATTACAATAAGTTGTCTGCTATTAATATATAAGTATACATGGTTATGCTGACAAGGGGGTTGTCTACCAGTTTGTTTATGATATATAGCCATGCTTATACTGAGGTTTTTTACTGGTAGATTATTTTTATATGGAGAGGGGGTTTGTCTGGCTATGTCCACACCGAGGATCATACCGCGGTTATTTTCCAGTAAATAAATGACAATAAATGAACATGTTGATATCGATGTTGTTTGCCAGTATACATATGACTATGTTAATACCGACGATGTTTGCCAGTATACATATGACTATGTTAATACCGATGTTGTTTGCCAGTATACATATGACTAGGTTGATACCGACGATGTTTGCCAGTATACATATGACTATGTTAATACCGATGTTGTTAGCTAGTATACATATGACTATGTTAATACCGATGTTGTTTGCCAGAATACATATGACTATGTTAATACCGATGTTGTTAGCTAGTATACATATGACTATGTTAATACCGATGTTGTTTGCCAGTATACATATGACTATCTTAACACCGATGTTGTTTGCCAGTATACTTATGACTATGTTAATACCGATGTTGTTAGCTAGTATACATATGACTATGTTAATACCGATGTTGTTAGCTAGTATACTTATGACTATGTTAATACCGATGTTGTTTGCCAGTATACATATGACTATGTTAATACCGATGTTGTTTGCAAGTATACATATGACTATGTTAATACCGATGTTGTTAGCTAGTATACTTATGACTATGTTAATACCGATGTTGTTAGCTAGTATACATATGACTATGTTAATACCGATGTTGTTTGCCAGTATACATATGACTATGTTAATACCGATGTTGTTTGCCAGTATACACATGACTATGTTAATACCGATGTTGTTAGCTAGTATACTTATGACTATGTTAATACCGATGTTGTTAGCTAGTATACATATGACTACGTTAATACCGATGTTGTTTGCCAGTATACATATGACTAGGTTGATACCGACGATGTTTGCCAGTATACATATGACTATGTTAATACCGATGTTGTTTGCCAGTATACATATGACTATGTTAATACCGATGTTGTTTGCCAGTATACATATGACTATGTTAATACCGATGTTGTTAGCTAGTATACTTATGACTATGTTAATACCGATGTTGTTAGCTAGTATACATATGACTACGTTAATACCGATGTTGTTTGCCAGTATACATATGACTAGGTTGATACCGACGATGTTTGCCAGTATACATATGACTATGTTAATACCGATGTTGTTAGCTAGTATACATATGACTATGTTAATACCGATGTTGTTTGCCAGTATACATATGACTATGTTAATACCGATGTTGTTAGCTAGTATACATATGACTATGTTAATACCGATGTTGTTTGCCAGTATACATATGACTATCTTAACACCGATGTTGTTTGCCAGTATACTTATGACTATGTTAATACCGATGTTGTTAGCTAGTATACATATGACTATGTTAATACCGATGTTGTTAGCTAGTATACTTATGACTATGTTAATACCGATGTTGTTTGCCAGTATACATATGACTATGTTAATACCGATGTTGTTTGCCAGTATACATATGACTATGTTAATACCGATGTTGTTAGCTAGTATACTTATGACTATGTTAATACCGATGTTGTTAGCTAGTATACATATGACTATGTTAATACCGATGTTGTTTGCCAGTATACATATGACTATGTTAATACCGATGTTGTTTGCCAGTATACATATGACTATGTTAATACCGATGTTGTTAGCTAGTATACTTATGACTATGTTAATACCGATGTTGTTAGCTAGTATACATATGACTATGTTAATACCGATGTTGTTTGCCAGTATACATATGACTATGTTAATATCGATGTTGTTTGCCAGTATACATATGACTATGTTAATACCGATGTTGTTAGCCAGTATACATATGACTATGTTAATATCGATGTTGTTTGCCAGTATACATATGACTATGTTAATACCGATGTTGTTTGCCCGTATAAATATGCCTATGTTAATACCGATGTTGTTTGCCAGTATACATATGACTATGTTAATACCGATGTTGTTTGCCCGTATACATATGCCTATGTTAATACCGATGTTGTTTGCCAGTATACATATGACTATGTTAATACCGATGTTGTTAGCTAGTATACATATGACTATGTTAATACCGATGTTGTTAGCTAGTATAGATATGACTATGTTAATACCGATGTTGTTTGCCAGTATACATATGACTATGTTAATATCGATGTTGTTTGCCAGTATACATATGACTATGTTAATACCGATGTTGTTAGCTAGTATACTTATGACTATGTAAATACCGATGTTGTTAGCTAGTATACATATGACTATGTTAATACCGATGTTGTTTGCCAGTATACATATGACTATGTTAATATCGATGTTGTTTTCCAGTATACATATGACTATGTTAATACCGATGTTGTTAGCTAGTTTACATATGACTATGTTAATATCGATGTTGTTTGCCAGTATACATATGACTATGTTAATACCGATGTTGTTAGCTAGTATACATATGACTATGTTAATACCGATGTTGTTTGCCAGTTTACATAATACTACGTTAATACCGATGTTGTTTGCCAGTATACATATTACTATGTTAATAGGGATGTTGTTTGCTAGTATACATATGATTATGTCAATACCGATGTTGTTTGCCAGTATACATATGACTATGTTAATACCGATGTTGTTTGCCCGTATACATATGCCTATGTTAATAGTGATGTTGTTTGCCCGTTTACATATGACTATGTTAATACCGATGTGGTTTGCCGGTATATATATAACTATGTTAATATCGAGTTTGTTTGCTAGTATACATATGACTATGTTAATACCGATGTTGTTTGCCAGTATACATATGACTATGTTAATACCGATGTTGTTTGCCCGTATACATATGCCTATGTTAATAGTGATGTTATTTGCCCGTTTACATATGACTATGTTAATACCGATGTGGTTTGCCGGTATATATATAACTATGTTAATATCGAGTTTGTTTGCTAGTATACATATGACTATGTTAATACCGATGTTGTTTGCCAGTATACATATGACTATGTTAATATCGATAGTGTTTCCCAGTATACATATGACTATGTTAATACCGAGTTTGTTTGCCAGTATACATATGACTATGTTGATACCGAGTTTGTTTGCCCGTATACATATGACATGTTGATATTGAGATATGTTCATGACTGTTGACTGACGTTTACTACCAGTACATATATGTCTATCTTGGCGCGAGTTAGTTTTGAGTTTCAGACTTCGTGTTACATGTGGTCACCTGCGGAGTTGTTTTTTATGATCATGTTTATAACTATTTTGAATGTGTTTCATTCTCCCAGGTCAAGTCGCTTGCCGAGAAGGTCGTGCCTGGAGAAGGTCAAGTCGCTTGCCGAGAAGGTCGTGCCTGGAGAAGGTCAAGTCGCTTGCCGAGAAGGTCGTGCCTGGAGAAGGTCAAGTCGCTTGCCGAGAAGGTCGTGCCCGGAGAAACGCTTAAACCCTTAAATACATGTGACAGGGAAGCATTGTATTGTTGGATATTGATGGGCAGTTGTCGCAGTTTTTGGTCATTAATGACCATGCGCTGTTGGTACAACCAAGAGGTGCTGTATTTGTCTGCATAAAAACTGTACAAGACATACTGAATTAACTAATATTTATATAGTTAAAATCAACATAAAACTATGTTCCCATATACCTATAAAGTCTATGAAAAAAAGAAAAAAAAAAGTCTATGATGCTAGCAAATAAATGCAAACTAAAATCAAGATTTTCCCTCGTTGAAAGATAGCTTGTAAGTATAAACAAAAAATCATTATGTTTACTTACATTCAGACAAAGTGGGTCTTGGGATTCGTGGAAATATATAGTATGATCTTGTAATCAATATCTCCAAACTATATACTAGTATCTTTTTATGGGTTGAGCTGAAGCCATTATAGAGAATAAAGTTTCAGTATTGTTATTTTTTTATTTTTTTTATATTAAAAATCAGTAGTTGACTTTACATAGTTATCCTGTATTTGTTTTTAATTTCTTTAAATTCCGTCTTTAGGTTTTGTTCAATTCAATACCATTTAATATGTATGCTGTGCTGGTGTTGATTGTCCGTCTGTCTTGTGTAGTGGTGCAGTGCGGTCGCGTGTTATATGGGGGATTTGGCATTTGAATTCGGGTCGGCGTGATGCTGAGGCCGTCGGGGGATGCATAACGCAGATAACGTTTTGCTGGCTGAAGAATCTCAACACCTAATGGGTTGTCAGTGGGCGGGCTATTTCTTTCGATGCAAGACGCTTCCTTTTGGTTTCAAGTTATCGCGCTATATTAATCATACGTTAAATTTACAACATGCTTCGTACATCCGTCCACGCTTTCCAGTCCCGATGTTTTTGTACATAGATGACAGGCTAATTGAGGAGGCAAGGCGGTCCCTATCAGGCGATACCATGTTGAATGACATTCTCGCAAATTATACAGTGGGTTAAATTCAATAAGGCTCGGTTATTGCATTAATTTTAGCAAATCAATTGTTCAGCCTATCAAAACCCCAGTATTTCTTGGTTTTGAGGTCGATTCAGTTAACCGTTGTTTCAGGTTGACACGTGATAAGAAGCAGACAATTGCTAATCTGCGAGAAATTTGTTTAAATAAGTCGTGTTTGTCAGTTCTAGATTTTCAGCGTGTGGCGGGTAGGTGCGTTTCGTCCATGTTAGCTGTGCCAGGTGCACGGTCATACTCTAGAGAAATGAACGTGGCTATTTCTTCAGGAATTAAGTACACAAATGAGATATAGGGTCCTATAGAAACCACAGCGTCCGAACGCAATGGCATCGTAGGTCCGCACTGTACTGCAAACAAGGACTTGAACATACAATGAAAGAGACAAAAAACAACAGAAAGGGTGGAACTCGAAAATAGTTGCCGTCAGCGAATTGCGTGATGACATTTTAATGTGGCGGTTCATTGATAATTATGAAGGGAATTTGGAATGGAAGAGCTTACAGCTCGATCTATATTCAAACGCGTCGACGTATAAGTGAGGTGGTATAATTTTACTGGGAGCGGAAAGTTAGAAGTTTTTGATTTCTGGAACGAATTAGAACGATGTCTTCCTATTATGGTTTTAAAAGCGAAAGCTCTTTATAATGTTTTGGTTTCGTCCGGGTGTCGTATGAAAGGTTACAGGATTGATGCAAATGTTGATAACAAAGCACTGATAGGTGCATGGAACAATGAGAGTTCTAAATGCAGTGAGCTTAATACTGGGAATATTTTGTTTAGTTCTTGATTTTGACATCTTATTAAACTTGATTTACGTCCCTTCCAGATAAAATATTGCCGATGAGCCATCTAGGACGTTGCAAATATCAGACGCCTCATTATCTGAACGCACGTGGAATGTTATACAACGGCATTTGGGTGGGAAAATGGGGCATACGTTAGACTTAATGACTTTAGATTCTAACTGTATGAGAGATAAAAACGAACATTCCTTCATACAGCCGGTGTGAATGTTTTCACGCATTCATAGATATACAGGAGACGTGTTACGTATACCCAACATTCGCGCGCTTGCTACCGGTAATTAATTGTATATTAGAGAGCAACTTGCAGTGTACGGTGGTTATGCCAGTCCTCGACATAACACCGGTTTGGTTTCCGTCCATATATAATTGCGTACAGGACGCGTTGATGATAGGTTATACAGGCGAAACGGAGGTTTTACAATATCCTTCAAAGAAATGTTACTCTCTTGACAGATACGGTCTGTCATTGAACTTGTAGGCAGTTAGAATAGCGTGCAGAACATACTGTTTATCATACGGGAAGATATTGTTTGCATCTAGGAGTAGTCGTAGGACACAGTTGGTATGTTGAGGGGATTCTATGTTGCGTTTTCTGCAGGGGGTTCGATATTTTGATAACCCTATGGTGCATATCAAGGCAGCAGGTGGGGCACTGGTTTATCAAGTACACGAACATTTGGCAACATGTGTGTGCAGATGCAAACCGTTCATGCTGGTGTAAATAATTTCAACAATACTTTTTTTGTATGTGAACGAAATGCAACACATGTCAGTTGCATTATCAGAAATTACCGATATGGTAGCCCTGCTTGAGTGTCAGCAGGCGGCAAACCCAGGACTCGTAGTTATTGTGTCATACATTACTAGTACAAAGGATAGTTACGTCAATGTAAGGGCACGTATTGTCAATGATCATTTTAGCCAAATTTGCATACGCAACCATAGGGCGTATATGAATAACTGCAACATTACTGTTAATCGCATAAAAGATGTTGTTCGTTTTAACCTGGTGGGTGAGCGAATGTTTTCGCAGAACTTATTAAAGTCGCTGGGTAATTGTTTGAAAGTTAATTAAGAAATGGACGGTGCAATTTGAAGTATTTGATTATATCATTAACATAAATGTTGACAGTCTAGTGTGATAAGGAGATGTTGAATTAAAAAATGCTTTTTTGTTATTTTGTGTAAATTTTATTGGTTATTAATCATTGCTTGTTGCAGGCATTGTGTTGCGCGCAAATTCTTGGGATGAATGGGGCCTTTTGCTCGGAATGTGGGACAGTTAATGATATTGAGTTTTGTTTGTGTAAGGCTTCCAGAATATTGCTTAGTTCTGATAACGGCCAAATTGGGGACGAAGTGTATGTTAAAATAGGAGAAAGTGTTGTGTATTTAGACAACTTATTGGATAATTCGAACTTCTCTAAACAAAAATGTAGGAATTTTCTCGTTTTCTACAAGGCAAACAGGTCATTAAGTACTGCACTTCCGGAGGATATTCGAAAAAAGCATATTTAAGGAGGGATGTGGCCGCACGCAACTGCATGTTGAAGCTTGTATATATCGTGGAAACGCAGGTACAAAACCATGTGGTTGATAAATATAACTTTAGCAGCTGGCTCAGTAGACAGCTGTATTGATAAATTGCGGGCTATTTTAGGGACGAGTGTCGGTCGGGGGAATGGAATTCAGTTTTGCTAACAGGAAATCATGCGGAGTCGATTTTGATGCAATGTCATTTAGAGGCTGTCAGAACAGACAACCGCTATCGTTAAGAAAATATAAGCCGTACCATTCATGTTCGGAATATTATGGAGAATCGGATATTTATTACATCACATTTCTGTGGAGAAAGATGATACATCAAAATTCGTGATACACAGGTATAGGGAGTTTCTCTCGACGCTATCTCAATCGGGTAATAGAGGAGATGACTTAGGTTGGATGACAAGTGATAAAATGTTTGCATTGCAAGATTCCAGGAGTATTTTCATTTTACAAACAGCAGGGAAAGTGGCATCCTTGGATAACCCGAATACTGTTACTCTCCTCAAGTCTAAAGATAATGACATCTGCCCCGCGAGGCCTATTTCTGAATACTTGCAGGAAAAAATGGAGTTGAGTTAGACAGGGTTTCTTGTTTCGGATTCTGGATAAAGCTAATAAAAGGATCACAAATATGGATGTTTCCTCTAGTCTAATGACAGATAGTTTGAGGACCCACTTGAAGGCAATACATCTTTATGACGGTGAAACATCGCACAGTGGTAGGCGGGGCTGTGCGATAACACTACGGATGTTAGGTGTAGAGAATGAAAATATTTAACGCTCATGTATGTTGGGGATCGGGCAATATGCTTAATCATTACGCAAATATCGGGAAATTGATACGTCCGCGAAGCGTGACGAGAACATATTATAAAGCAACTGAGAAGACAGCACGTTGCTCGGAGCTGTGTACTTTTGATAGGCAAATGTCCGATTGTTAAAAGCACTGAGATGATTTTATTTTGCATAATTCATGTCGTATTGATACACATAACTCCGACCCGTTAGTCAAATCCAATTAGCGCATGCTTGTCAGGAGCAAGACAATAAATGGCGTCTCTTTCCTGTGCGTGTCAAGTGGAAATTCATTACAAAATGCAATAATGTTTTATAGGAAGTTGAGGCTGTCTAGCATGGAGGGTTGATATATAGCATATATAACTTTTACTTATCGATAAATCCCCATTTAGATGGTGACTGTATAGAGCGTATAGTAACCGAATAAAATGGGCAATGGAACTCTGTTAAAACTCGGTTTCTGTTAATTCATTAGGAATATATAATGTTACATTTTAAATTTGTGTTTTGAATATTGGATATAATGTAATAAAGAACGTATCGATCATTACTAAACATAATGAGACTATGGTCTCAACATATAAAAAAGAGTATGATAATGGACCTTTGGAAACGGCCGAACACGACACATACGAAATATTGAAGT
This sequence comes from Cyrtodaria siliqua, assembly GCA_037043455.1. Taxonomy (NCBI): domain Eukaryota; kingdom Metazoa; phylum Mollusca; class Bivalvia; order Adapedonta; family Hiatellidae; genus Cyrtodaria; species Cyrtodaria siliqua. The sequence goes on from JAWPHD010006819.1 coordinate 79,118, forward strand.
CTCGGTTTGATTGTGACTTTTCATGAGCGGTAGTGAAATATGCTAGCTACTGCTCACGCCCTTTAGCTCCGGGTTGAGCAGATCTCAATATTCACAAAAACCAACAGTACATAATTTTAACCATCCCGAAGATGGCAAGCATATGGCAAGCATATGGCGATGGCGATGGATATAGCGATATTTGTATCTTTATTTCATCCCCTATATCCAGCGGCGTACGGTCCCAGGATCTAATAAAATGGTATGCCCCGAGGAGCGAAATAAACAAAAAGGAATTCAGCCTGGAGCAGCGGTTATGAAGCATGCGTATCACAAGTAACAGCCAAAAGACTAAATTAAAAAGCAGACAACATATCCTATGAGTGGTTAAACAATACCCAGAGCCCTTTATCGGCCGGAGTAGTGGAACCACCGAATCGAAAATTAAGCAAGAAAACAAAAGCAATTGAAAATGTACCACCAATAACTAAATATAAGTATCGGGCTCAGCGATCTCCTAAGATCGAATGAATAACAGTCCTGATTGCAAGCGCGGGGAGACGTTTTACTGCCGCCACACTGCACAAGCAACACCACTGTGCTATATAAAATGGACCTTTGGAAACGGCCGAACACGACACATGCAAAATATTGCAGTCTCGGTTTGATTGAGACAAGTTACCCTATGGCGCCTCCCTAATATATATGGTGTGCCCCTTCTTCATCGCTTTCCATAACGCGGTACAGACTGGTGTGTAGTATACATCGGGTACAGTCCTAAGAATGTGTACAGGTTCGAGTGAAAGACTATGTTTCACCGTTTTATCCGCGGAATTTTTCTTATAACTTTTAGTAACCGTTCCTAGATCCATTCCTTATATATAGGGGAAAGCCTAGGATAACTTGAAATATACTACTATATATAGCTATATCCCACGTATTCATAACAAGTGTATTTAGACGTAGTTAATGAAATGTATTATGTATAATCAAACCGAGACTGCAATATTTCGTATGTATCGTGTTCTGCCGTTTCCAAAGGTCCAATATCATATTCCTTCAGCACATTCAACAGTTGTTTTGCATCATAAATACAACTGACATTTAAACACGTTTATCTTGTAACTCAAGAATAAGTTCTTTTAAAGGTCATAGAATTTGATATGACATTTGGATTGGTTGCCGTATTTATATAGGGGCATAATAATTAATTGAAATCATACTTGCTGATTTATGTATATGTTGTTAGCATATTCAATTAACAGTTACAATGTTGATTTGTTTATGGCGAACAACAGCTATATATTGAGTAGATTAGATAATACTTAGATTTATTAACTAGTTTATGATGATAAACTGATAGTCGGGAATAACTAGTTAATTCATGATACGAAAACGTATATGCAGTGCACGTCTGTTATGTCATAACTATCAAATACTGTATTCACATTTACAAGGGTTGTTGTGCCCATTTCATTAATGGCATCCTAGTGGATGGGTGGTAAAACAAATACCTTTGAATATATATGTGTGTATATAGGTTTATATGTATTTATATATATATATACATGCACATCATATGCACATAGCCGATATCTATGTTACGTTTGTTGATACAAACATGATGCACAAGTCTCAGAGCCCTTCCTGCGTCGACTAAGTCACGAAATGCTATATCTTCCAAGGTTAATTGTACAATTTGAACATGTACAGTCATGTCCAAACGACCTCCTGCTAAACGCCGCAAGACGACCAATTCATTGACAAACTGCAATCAACATGCAGCAACACCGGATGATCTTCCATCCAACAGCTAACAGATATTCCCAACCGACCATCGGTTAAACCAGGTCTTTGACAGACCATAATTAACAGTCCATCCAAACAATTACACCACCACGGAATGAGGTTCCATCGCAAGAGATGATCAGCTCATTAGTGACTGCCATTTTACCGGCAGTAACCGAAAATGTGATGGCAAAACACTTTGGGCCATGGGAGAAGTTCCTGCGCGTCCTATCAATACAGGTGAAGCGGCTGCAGTGAGACCACCTGAAGCCAGAGTACTACACATCAGACAGTCCCAGATTTCACGGCGGCTTCCACCAGCAATTCCATTTCAAAACCACCTACACTTGGGTGGGAGGTGTGGGGGGTGGGGGGATTGGGGGCGTTGAACCTAACATTAAATGCAAACTATGGGCGGACCAGTTCGTTGTCTTTTCAACGGTACTTACCAATAAAGAGACTAATAGGATTGAGCTTGTAGAGGGCAGTAATGGGGATTCTATATTCAAAAAGCCTTCCAACAATCACAACAGATTCGTTTTATACGACAACGACTTTTCCCTGTCCGATCTTTTTATATTTGTTTATATGTTTGGTGTCATTTACCCAGCGAAACACACCAATTCTGCCCCAAATTAATGAAACATGCCGACACAATTCAAAGATTGGCAATACAGGCAGGCGAGTCAGCTTCCATGACATATGATAAGCAGTTCAGACAATTACGGAAGACGACCCCTCCAACCTCGCTTGGGATAAGACCAATTCTGAATTTTGGCTCTATCTAACGTTATAGTGTAATTCCGTGGCTACTCACCTACTACAAGGAAAAAATGGAATTAAAAAATCAAACAGGAAAAGTAGCATTCAAAGACGACAGTCAACCACAAACACACAGAGAAGCAAAGAACAACATTACAAAATAATACAACATTACAAATGAATAAAAGGTCAAATACGACATCAGAAACACAAAAAGAGGGTTGACAATAGGGCTACCGCCTTGTAACGGTCAGTGACAAGTTTCGTTTTAGGTCCAACAACCCCATATCGCCTGGAACTTACAAACAATGTTTTGAATTTAATTACAACGGCTGATGCCTCAAACAGCGTTCCAGAATATGGCAATTTCTGCTCAAAATGTAAGGGACAGTATCCCAAAAAGACCTGCAACAAGCCATTCACGGCAGCACCTGTACACCTAAACCACCCGGTCAAAGTACATTCACAAGACCAAGACCCATCTCTGGCATCAAGTGATGCATTAATTGTCACGCCTATTCTATTTGAATCGCTTTGAATATTGGCATTCGGGTTAGTTACCCAGTAGTCCAAACGAAGTATCGTATTGGTTTTACTAAAGGTTTTCAAAATCCTATTTACAGGTTCTTGTTCTTTACTTAGACTTGACAACTTGAAATCTGTTAACGGAAACATTTTCATTTTAAACACAAAAAACTCCAAATTGAAAAAGCAGGGGGCAGAATTGCCGGTCCCTTTGACACAATACCTCTAGCAAAGTTACAGATTTCCCCCCTTAGGACTAGTCCCAAACCGAAACAGGGTGAATTTCGAGTGATTCATCACCTTTCATAACCTGAAAGGTCCATTCGGTCAATGACTATATTCCACATGAAATGTGCACAGTTCAATATCAAACAGTTGACAAGCAAAGTTTTTTCGCAAGCGTAAAATAGCTGCCGAGAGACAAGAAGTTAACATAATAATTATATCAAGTCAAAACAATATTGAAAATAAAATGTTATCACGGAGACATAAACACGCCACGACCGCTGTTTTCTTACATTCTTCCCGATTTTTTATCCATCCGTTTTTCCTACCAAGCATTTTAAATCAATGTGGGGGACCTCGCTTCTTTCTGTTCAAATACCTTGACATGCCTTACATATTGATTACAATTACCTTGTAACATCAGCAGAGAAATAAACATGTAAGGGATACGTGTGCGTTAGAGTGTGCATTACAACACATATAAACTGTTCACTGTTACCATTTGTAATTATCAGATTGCGTTATCAAAGTAAAAAATGTAAAGGAACTGTTGCTACCTTACCATCAGCAATAATGAAAACCATAATTAATAAAAACATAAAAATTAAATCAGCAGGCTTGAACCCTACCTTCCTGGGAACTAACATGGCGCTTCTACCAACTGCGCTATTGAGGCTTGTGAATGTTTCGTCCCTAATATACATATAATAGTAATGATTACATGCTACATTTTTTTCAGTAGACTGGTTTACGAAAACGTCATTTCAGCAAGTGAAATGGTAACCTTTCAACATTACAACATATGTGTTAATGCCATTCGAGTTTTTCAGACGAGTTCTCTAGTAATTCAAGTTGTAAAGCATGCTTATTGCCACTTACATGACTCACAGTCTGTTAACCATAGACATATAAAACCCAAATAAGAGTAAGAATAATGCAGTCACTCGAAACAGCTTTTCGATTGGTTCTGATTTATCCAGGCAATTATAAAATGTTAGGTTTTTTTGTTAGGTTTTTGTCTAGAAAACACGTTTTATTATGACAAGAACTTTACCAGTGGTGCTTAGCCTATCCTGTCGTATATTGGAAGCTTTTCGCATTGGATAGCGGAATAGTTAAAGTATCTGAAAGGTCGTAAGAAAGCTACACTAAAGGAGCTTCAGTCATTAATAGGTCTACTGAACTTTGCGTGTTTTGTGGTTCCTCCGGGTCGCCCTTTTTTAAGGCGACTGGGTTTAAATGAAACTTTTCACAAAACGGCTCACAATGGAGGCTAGGGCTAATTAAAGGGCATGGCTTTGTTTTGATGAGTCTTTCAATGGCAAGTCACATTTTCTATCAGGTCGATGGGATTCCTCTGAAACCCTCAGCGCTTACACTGATGTTAGCAATCTCGGTTTTGGTGGCTATTTGCAACACCGATGGTTTGCAGAGGAATGGCCTGCAACATGGTCCTTGTATCATATAACGCCTAAAGAACTATTCCCTTGTTGTACTAGCCCTTAAATTGTGGACCGGAAGATTATGGAACAAATGTATCCGTTTTCATACTGACAACTTGGCTGTAGTTCATATCATAAACAAACAAACATTTAAAGAGAAGACAATCAGGTCCCTGGTACGACGTATGGTGATGCAAGCCATGAAACACAACATACTTTTTCAACCGTTGCATGTTTCTGGAGTTTTCAACGTACTAGCTGATAAACTTTCCCGTTTACAGATCCACGACTTCCTTCAAATGTTCTCCTACAAACAACAGAAGCAGGCGGTGGTAGAGGAGGCGAGCCAACTGATTTAAATGAAGTAGCTGCTGAACTGTTGTAATATGCACTCCAACCATCCAGCCACCGGACATATGATCGAGCTCTCAAAGTGCATACAGCATATTCTAGAAGTCATCTTAAACGAGAGATGCTCTTTCCTTTTACAATCGAGTATATTGTCTTGTTTATAGCCTATTGTTTCAATTTAAAAATGGCAGCAGCAACTGCCTCTACTTACTTGTCTGCCATTGGTTATATCCGCTAAATCAAATTATTTCCGGATCCGACTCTAAAATTTGTTGTTAAAAAATCTATGCAGGGTTTCCAGAATTTGAGTTTAATGTATGATTCTAGGTTACCCATTACACCAAAAATATTAAAGGATCTTGTTGTCTCTTTGACACAAATCTCCAGTTCATATTTCACTCGGTTGTTACTCAGCCCGATGTATTTACTCGCTTTCCATACATGTATCCGAATAGGTGAATTTACGTCACATGCTGGTAGACACACCGTATCTGTCAATCAAATTCAGTTTACATACACCACATCTGCAATTTCAACGGCATTTGAACTTTTCATGACATATTACAAACACAGTAAAGATAATTAACAGATTCTTCTGATTGATGAAAACACTTCTGATATTCAGTTATGTCCTGTCCGTGCATTATGGGACTATTTCCGATTTCAAAATACAAAATACCGTCCTCTGTTCTCTTTTTTGGCTAATTCCCCAGTCACAAGACATTACTTTTCGCAAAAACTGAAATTGTCATTAAATTGGGTGGATGTAACACAGAACGATATAAGGGACACAGTTTTAGAATCGGTACGGCCACTACTGTGGCATACGTGGGGGTGACAGAGGAAAACATTCAGCAGGCGTGTCGCTGGTCACCCTCAGCATACAAACAAATATATTATAATTCCTGTCCTACGTTTGTGATACCACATTTAGGGTCGTTCAACTGCCATGGCGACGAGGGCTTGTAGTCTGTACCATGGTGCTAAGGGCATCTGGTACGGGTCATGTTTTTGTACTTGGTATGTTAGTGCTTTTCACAGGATATGAGGATTATTTACTTCACCACAATGTGAATTATGATGCGGTCATGACATGACAAGTTACAGTTTACTTACTGAATGTTATGTACCATGGTGCTAAGAGCATCTGGTATGTGCGTCTGTTGCTATGTGTATTTACTTACTACATGTTTTGTACTATGGTGCTAAGGGCATCTGGTATGTCATCATGTTGGAGCTTGTAACATAAAATGAGTATTTATGATTACATACCTTGCCATAATGTGAATGTTTATGTGATCATATAGAGAGTATTTAACTGCTGGGATCGATTATAAGGAAATCCTTCACGAGTGGTAGACGTGTGATTCTTTTCACGAACGGGCGCGAGTGAGTGAAAAAACAAAGCACGTCTACCATCAAGTGAATGATTACCCAACAATCGATCCCAGCAGTTAAATAATCTATTTATTACATTTTAAATTACACTTTTGCAAACAAATATTTGCTTTATTGAACGTTATCGGCGGATGACGTCGACGTCAGCAACACTTTGTTGACGTCACGACTGAACGTCGCAACGTTAGTTATTATTGTGTTCTAAGTCAGTTATTAATATTTAGCGATTATGAATATGCTTGCACTGAGAAATCCCGATCTTTCACGCATAGAAATGTAATAAATATTGTTTTACTAAGTACGGAGGGCACATTTTGTACCAGTGTGCAGATGATATGTGGTATGGTATCGTGATCGGTACTCTGTTGTTTTTTACAGAATTGATTATGTAGTTAGTTGTCATTTTCTTTATTTGACCACACTGTGCCGGTGAACACATTTGAACATCACATACGCGTATGTTGCTATGTGCTTATGGCAGGTTCTGTACCATGGTGCTAAGAGCATCTGGTGTAATATCGTGCTTGGTGCTCAAGGTGTTTACTGACGTGATATTATAGTTGATTTTGTGACACTATTCATCATCACAGGGCGCATTAGTATGTGGTTATATATACCTGTTTAATCTATTTGTCTCTGTACTTAGGACGTGTTCAATATTCTAGTTGTTATAACTTTAAACTTGACATACTGCTACGTTACGGGTTGGGTATTGCTTTTGGCACTTTTGGTGTTTTAAGTCCCTAAACCTTTGATGAGAAAGCATATATATATATATATCATTTATTTAAAAAATAATTGCTACTACTATATGATAGGTTCGTCATTTCTTAAATAAAATACCATTTTTCTTGTCAGTATTTCTTACTGGTGATCTTTTGTCTTACAGACTCTTGTTTATGATTTCCCACATCAAGCAAAGTGTAACATTATGAGTGTAATCTATAAGGTGTAATAAATGTTTTTATGTAAACTTAATCTCTACCCGGATATCTGTAAATATACGAGAATATTAATATATATTAATTTATACTTAAGTGTCGTTATCACAATAAAAGTTTATATAACTCATGAACCATTATGTGAATTATCTTCTCAAAATCACTCCACGTGACGCTTTCGCAAAGCACCAGACAGTCATAAACACTTCCTACATTTGTGCAAATTCCCACCATCCCACCATTTTGTCTATCTATAATATCGATTAGCCTACGATACTATATATGTACAGGTTTTCGGTTTGACATTATTAAAATATGCAATATAAATATATAAACATCATGCCATGTATCTGACATATATCATTTATTTAAAAAACAATGTTATTACTATGTGTTAAGGCGGGCGTTTTAAGCCTCCCCCCACTCCCACCCCAAAGTTCGTCATTTCTTAAATAAAAAACAATTTCAATTTCAATATTTCTTACTGGTGTTCTTTTGCACGTCCATACACTTGTTCATGATTTCCCACATCAAACAAAGCATAGCGTTCTGAGTGTAATCTATAAGGTGTACACCAATGAAGTTAAAACCAAATACAACAAGAAATTCGGTGAATTAATATCCGCCGACGAAGTGTTAATTGTTTTCTGGGTAGAAGCATAGACGGAAAATGAATACAGACGAACAACAAAACGACCCAGGTGTTGGATTCTGCAAGTCGACTTGATGAGTTGAATATAATTGCGGATTTATTTCAAAAACCTTCCATGCAGAGTTATGCAGCGGACATGAACATTGTAACGGACGGACGAACGGAGAGACAACGCAAAACCTGTATCCCATTTCTTTGGGGATAATAAAATTAATAAAATAATAAAAGGTAAATAAAGATAATATGTTTTGGGGTGGGGCGGCATGGGGGTCTCCATGAATGTCTTGATGGGTTGAGTACTTGTGTATTTGTGTCAATTCATTACAAAATCCCTGCAAACATGAGCGTTATGGAGAGACCTGTATGACCATTACCTTGAAGATACATACACGGATGTTGGGGTCCGTGCGTCGTCTCGGTGATATGAGTATTTGTGCCAAGTATTTCCAAATCCCCTAATGCATGGAAAAGTTATGGTGCGGACGCGAAATGGACATTATTATATGCATCTAAAAAGGAAAATAGTATGATGACCTTTATGACCTTGACCTTGATGATGCAGATCCGGGTGTTGCCTTCTGCCCGTCTTGATGAGATGCGTATATGTGCCAACCGTCCATGCATGTGAGAGTTATAGTCGACACGAAAATTGTAACGGACGAAAGAACGTACGGACAACGCCACAACTATATCCGTCCGAATTTGTCGGGGAATAAAAGACAAAAGCAAATCTTGTCTATAACTAATTGGGGTGTAACGAAACTTCAGGGCCAGACATGTCGGTACCGGAGACTTTTATTTTTTTCTATGTTCAATGCGAATTCTCAATTTAGCGTGATTGGTCAAAATAATACAAAAAAAAGAATGACTCCGGTACCGACACGTCTAGCCCTGGGATATAGCAAACCGCGAAAAGTTCCTTCCTTAAACCGTTCATATATAAATTAAATTATACCTAAAGGCTGGGTTTGTTTTAAGTAAAACAGATTAAATTGCTAGGTGTCAGTATTTTACAGGGTTCATACTTCTAAGTAAGGGGTTGTAATATTACTGGCTTCTCGAAAGATTCATTCCACGACAGAACAAATTATGACCGGGTGTCATTATATTACATAGAATTTTGAACGGGGGACATTTTATTACATAGCATAATGACCGGGAGGCCATTATTTTATGGGGTCGATTTCTTTCCTTACAACGGTATTCTTAAATTTTCTACATAAGTAGATATAAAAATTGAACAGGAAAAGTATGATTCAAGGACGACAGTCAACCATAAAACACAAAGAAACAAAGAACGGCTTTCAATAAAAGTTAAAACAAGACATCACAAACACAAAAGGTTTGACAATAGGGCTACGGCCTTGGAACGGTCAGTGGCAAAAAAGCTGCTGGGGGTTTAAACCAGGTTCTAGGGTCCACCAAACCTTACTCTTACCCTATTAAACGGGACAGCTGTGTAAATAAAGATATCCCGGCCAGGTTATACCCTCTAACAAACAAGGCAGCATTAATATGCAGTATAAGCAAAACACATAAATGATCATGTATATATAACATAAAAAATAAAAGTTTAGAAAGCCACAAAGTAGGTACTCAATTACTTGTCAGAAGCCAGATCAACAAGAGAACAAACCATTTATGGTACGACAAGACAAGATTAAAGACAAACGTCAAACGATACCGTCCTATAAGGATTTAGGTAGACGTCATCATAGGGTCCACAATCTGTCCGGTTATCGCACAATCAGAGAGGAACGCATAGTGGCGAACTGTAAATGGGTAAACCACTAAACATGCAGTACGTTGCAAAATAATAGGATCATAACCTCTTTTGATAATTTTGTTAACAAGTTTAATAAAGATTGTAAGAAAGTGATTATGACCAAGGATTTGTTCAGTCATTATTATGAATAGAATAGATGCCGTTCACGCACTCTAGCCCCGCGTAAAGCAGAGCTCAATATTTAAAATGTCAATAGTGTATGTCATTTAAGAATGTTGAGAGTTTGTTTTGGATTTGTCAACACTAACCTTGAGAACGCTATTCTGAATTATATAATCCGAAACATCATCTTCCTCAGTGAGTTGAAATTAAATGTGGGAATTCATTCTCCCAAGTTTCTCAAAAAAATCATTGTGTAATGCAGCCGTCAATAATGGCTGTATAAGCTGCTTTATCAGCAGGAAAGCGATTGTGTTGTGAAATTCCTGGATTGCTGTTTCTAAATTGCGAAATGAAAATCTAGGTGTCGGAGGAAGTAAAGTCGGATTTGCAGTAAATTGATATGTGTTCTATGATAGTTCTAAACTCCCCCAAACTAAACTAAACTTTTTGACGCTGACCGTTCCAATGCGGTGCTCCTATTGTCAACCCTTTGGTGTTTGTGATGTCATATCTTGCCTTTTATTCATCTTTGTATTATTGTTTGTTGCTTTGGTTTGACAGTGAGTGCTACATTTTATGTTCGACTTTTATATCTACTTTTGATTATACTCCATACTGCCTTGATTATACTCTATAATACCTTGATTATACTCTATACTGCCTTGATTATACTCTATTCTGCCTGGATTATACTCCATACTGCCTAGATTATACTTTATACTGTCTTGATTATACTCTATACTGCCTTGATTATACTCTCTACTACCTTGATTATACTCCCTACTACCTTGATTATAGTTATACTGCCTTGATTATACTCCTTACTACCTTGATTATACTCTATACTGCCTTGACTAAACTCTATACTGCCTTGATTATACTCTATACTGCATTGATTATACTCTATACTGCCTTGATTATACTCCATACTGCCTTGATTATACTATATACTGCCTTGATTATACTCTATACTGCCTTGATTATACTCCATACTGCCTTGATTATACTATATACTGCCTTGATTATACTCTATACTGCCTTGATTATACTCTATACTGCCTTGCCCATTGTTTTTTTATCGGCATTACATAATTGTGTATTGGGGGTTCACTTTTAAGCTAACAATGTTTTGGATGGCTAGAATTAATTGAAGTTTTGCTGTTGCTTTTGCTATTTTGTTTGGTCTCAAAGGGAAGGAGAAACAGAAGAGACAGATAACCAAGGACCCCGATGACATACTCACTCTGCCATTCCCACTCTCATACAACACAACCGATATATTAAACATACAAATATATATTATTGTGTTCCACTTTAAAATGAAGGACATGTAAGATAATTTATCAAAGGGACTGTGTAAGAAAAGAAATCGACCCCCATAACATAATTACCTCCTGGTCATGTTGCTATGTAATAAAATCTCCCCCATCCCACCCCGAACTTCTGTAAAATGTTGACTCCATACGTAGCATTTTGACGCCTGAAAGGGGTCAATTGATTACAGTAGAATAGTAGTAGAATGACCCTATGTTTTCTGTTTGGTATGTTTCCTTAACAGACTGTGATTCACGAAATTGAGATTGGTACGGCCAAGTGTTTTGTAATAAATACTGGTTGCCGTTGATGCCGAACAAAGAATGTATGACTTAAAGATAAAAACATCAAAGAGTGTGGGGCGTGGGCGGGCATGTCTTGATAGGTTGAGTATTTGTTTCAATTCATTACATAATCTCTGCAAACATGAGCGTTATGGAAAGAGAATACAAAACTACCTTATTAAAAGCACATATAAGAATTATATGACCTGTATGACCTTGACCTTGAAGATACAGACCCGGGTGTTGGGTTCTGCACGTCGTCTCGATGAGATGGGTATTGTGCTATTTATTTGCAAATCCCCCATGCATGGAAAAGTTATGGTGCGGACGCGAAATGGACATCATTATATGCATCTAAAACGTATATGGCATTTATGATGACCTTTAGGACCTTGACCTTGATGATACAGTTCCGGGTATTGTGTTATGCACGTCTTCTTGATGAGATGAGTATGTGTGCCAATTTATTGCCAAATCCGTCCATGCATGTGAGAGTTATATAGCGGGCACGAACATTGTTACGGAAGAGCGAACGTACGGACAACGCCAAAGCTATATCTCTTCGAATTCGTCGGGGGATTAAAGACAAAAGAAAAACGTGTCTATGGCTAAATGGGGTATAACGAAACCTTAAGGTTCATGTAGGTACCGGGGTATTTTATTTGTTCCCACGTTCAATACGAATTCTCGGTTTAGCGCGAATGGTCAAGATAATGCAAAACAAATGACTCCTGTACCGACATGTTTAACCCTGTGATAATGCAAACCGAGAACAGTTCTTTCCTTGAACCATTCATATATAAACTGAATGATACCTAAAGGCTGTTGCTTTTTTTAAGTAAAACAGATTAAATTTGCTTGGAGTCAATATTTTACAGGGGTCATACTTCTACGTGTGAGGGGTTGTTACTAATCTCTCAATTGTTTTCTCGTTGTTGATAAAGTATGTACATTAATCTCGATTTATATCTCACCATGACACCTTATTGCAACACTTAATGAAGTATAGGGAAAACAACCAGCTGCATTTATTTGTAAACAGACGAATACTTGAATATTTTCACAGTGCGTACGATTGAGATTCCAAATCCCGAAATTATTGCACTAGTTTTTATTATTGCGATTCTCAATTCTAGGATGGTTAAACTAGTTTTACTATTGTGATCGTCAATCCTAGTTTTGCTAATGTGATCTTTAATCCTAGTATGGTTACACTAGTTTTGCTATTATGAATCTCAATCATAGCATGGTTACACGAGTTGTGCAATTACAGGCTCTGTCACTAGTAAATCATTTTACAGAGTGATTATAACGTAACATCATATCAGTAGCCACTGATAATGTGATTCAGTTTCCTTCTTAAATAGAATACTTTTTTGGCATTTGGTTAGAGATTAGATCATGGCGGGGATTTCTTTATTTACACTGTTCTGTTTTAATGGGATGACAGTAGGGTAAGTGTGAGGTTTGGTGCACCTTAGAACCGGTTTAAACCCCCAGTGGCCTACTTTGCCACAGACCGGTCCAAGGCGGTAGCACTATTGTCAACCCTTTTGTGTTTGTGATGTCGTTTGCATTTATTATTACTTTTGCCTTCTTGTTTGTCTGTTTGCGTGTTTGTTTCTGTGTTTTGTGGTTGACTGTCCTCCTTGAATGCTACTTTCCCTGTCTTTTTATATCTCTTTCTAATTGTGAAAGGTTTATTTCGTATGTGTCGTGCTCGGCCGTTTCCAAAGGTCCATTATTATACTCTTTTGTATAGCACAGTGGCGTTGCTTGTGCAGTGTGGCGGCAGTAAAACGTCTCCACGCGCTTGCAATCAGTACTGTTATTCATTCGATCTTTGGAGATCGCTGAGCCCGATACTTATACTTAGTTATCAGTGGTACATTTTCAATTTCTTTTGTTTTCTTACTTAACTTTTGATTCGGTGGTTCCACTACTCAGGCCGATAAAAGGCTCTGGGTATTGTTTAACCACTTATAGGATATGTTGTCTGCTTTTTAATTTAGTCTTTTGGCTGTTACTTGTGATACGTAGGCTTCATAACCGCTGCTCCCAACTAAATTCCATTATGTTTATTTCGCTCTTCGGGGCATTTAATTTTAATAGATACTGGGACCATACGCCGTACGACATGGGGAAGCAATTAACTCCATGTCCACCGCCGTATGCATGCCATCTTCGGGATGGTTAACATTGTGTATTATTGATTTTATGAATATTAAGTTCTGCTCAACCCGGGGCTAGAGGGCGTGAGCGGTAGCTAGCATATTTCACTACCGCTCGTGAACAGTCTCAATCAAACCGAGACTGCAATATTTCGTATGTGTCGTGCTCGGCCGTTTCCAAAATTCCATTATTATACTCTTTTTTATAGTATAGTAGTATAGCATTTCATGACTTAGTCGACGCAGAAAGGGCTGAGACGTGTGCATCATATACGTGTACCTTTGATACAGGTTGAAGAAAATCTATGGAAATTCCTAACACAGACATGCCATTGATCTAGGAGCCGAAAATCAACTTTCGTTTTGCAGGTGATTGATATTAAAATGGCATAGGCGATTTCAGAACCGACGAGAATATCTTGCAGACGATAGTGGTAGGGGAAGAAATCCCATTACCACCACGGAAATCGTAACGTCAGTGCAGAAGTGCGTTGAAAAGGATCCTCGCTTTACCGAAAGAGATATAATAATAATTATAATAATAATAATAAGCAGCATTAATAATAATTGACAGAACATCTGTACATGAATTAGAATCGATGGTGCCTCTGCTGTAAAATGATACTGACACAGAGAAGAGGGTTAGTATTACCATGGTGCCTCTGCTACTAAATGATACTGACAAAGAGAGGAGATTCTTTATTACCATAGTGCCTCTGCTACTAAATGATACTGACAAATAGAGGAGATTCTTTATTACCATAGTGCCTCTGCTACTAAATGATACTGACAAATAGAGGAGATCCTGTATTACCATGCAGGTGGGAGGCAGAGTGGTTATTTATCTTCGCCGTGTACTTTTCATAGCAACACATGACAACGGAAAGTATACGTCATTTTCCGTCAACGTCAAAAAAAAGTGAAACGGCCGCCATTTTCTTTTCTTTTTAAACATGTAATTTCGAAGATTGTGCCAATTTTACATGATTAAAATCTCAGTTTGCCTTTAAGTTTCGTCATCTTCAGCTGTATTGACTTTTAGAAGCGTTACTGCGCGTGAAATTGCGAGATTCACCCATTTAAAATTCCGAAGCGAGGAGAATTAACTCGTAAGAAATGACATTGTTAAAATGCGTTTAAAAATGATAAAACTTGTGTTCTTTTTTAATTAGATACAAGGAGACGCTCAAAATATGTTGTTGAAGCTCATATTGTACATATTGTACATGACGTGTGCTTCATGTAACAAAAATCATGTTATTTCTTCATCAAAAAAAGAAGAAAAAATCGACTGTCGCTCAAAAAGTATAACAAGCGTCAGTGACCATCTACATATGCGTATTCGGTGAAGCATATTTAAAAGATCCGACAGCTGTTCGATTTCTTGGTGTGAGTTTTGATGGCCCATCTGGTATGATAGTACTAATCTGAGCCTTCTCTGACCCTAAAATCCTCTATTTTTATTTTCTTGTTACATTTTTTTAGGCGTACACAGCCAGATCAAATATCAAAATCGTAAAAACGTCTGGTAAGGTCAGAGAAGGCTCGGGTTATATACACCCCTGGTGTTTTAGTTAATGTATATTTTTTTTATTTGGCGAGCATCACCATATATATGCAGCCATATTTAATGTCAAAATGTTAAAACAAAGCTGCAGTCAAATTTATTTGGATTTCCCTCACCGGCCCACCCCTAACCATCACCCACCCCGCACGACTAAAAAAAATAAGGCGGATCTGGTCCTGAAGGGAAGGTCTCATTGAAATCTGGGAAACAGCCCTACTCCTACTCTCGGTTTATATTAAACACGCTTCGATAAATATACTGGATAGGAGGATTTATGTCCACTTGGATAGGAGGACGATTGACGAGGCTAAATGGAACTGACGAACACACAGGAGGAAACTCAGTGGCGCTGGTGAGGCTTGAACCCGGGTCCTATGGTTTTAAGTGCGCCACTCTATTCACTGTGCCACGCCGTCCCTTGACAAACAAATAAAGGCTTAATATGTCGAACTAGTATAGACATAGAAATATCAGTTTCCGGACTAATTAGTGGGAAGCGGTCACTAAGTCTACCTTGAACTAGAAGTGTTTTCCCTGGAAACACTTATGTGGCCTGCCTTGTTCTTATTTCCAAGCTTAGGTTGCAGGTTTGTCTTATTAAAGGGCATAACTCTGCCAAAATGGAAGAAAGTCAGAGTTATTGCACATTTGTAACAACATACCTTGAGTTGAGATGAAGATATGTGTGAAGTTTCATGAACATGCGTCAAATACTTTTCAATTTATGACCAATGTTAGGTTGCAGCTGCAACGTTTAATACACATTCCTGGCTGCAGGTTAAAACATGACGGATGGACGACAATGGACAAAGTGATCCCTAAGTGTCTGCCATGCTAAGCAGGCGACACAAAAACATGTGTTCAGTTCTCATATAAATATATTCATCATGAGAATATTTTTTATGCACTCTTCAACCCAAGGAATTTTATTTTACCAGGCTAGACCAGTGACATTTGCTTTATCAGATGAATAATGCTAAATAAAGTAAAGCATGTTTCGAGACACGAATTTCAGTGCTTGATGTACACTTCAAGATTGACATGTGTCCTTTTATTTACAAAAGATCTATTTCAAAAGCTTGAATAAACGATAAATAGATTAAAATGACCTTGTGTTCCCCAAAGGCTGTTTTTCAGTTTTAAATAGGCAAATGGAAACATTTTTTTACATAAATCATCTAGGTGAGGGTTTAACATTTTTATAATACAACTGAACTAAAGAATATACTATTCAATATTTTATTTATATTTCTAAACTAAGCATCTATTATAATAAGACTACAATACCGAAATTTACTTCATACTTAATTTCTCACTTTAAATGGGGTGGTCTGCCTCTAACCACAAAAAAATCAACAGTCATATATGGCCTAAAATGTGCTAAAATGATGTAAAACACCATTCAAACAAACAAATTATTTCAATAGTATGCCAAGTTTTTGTCAGCTCAGTTCTCGGGGATCGCCTAACTAAAGTCACCATCAGACGTACACATCTCAAGCGGTATTACGCAGTAACAAGAATGCACTGTGTAACACATATGGTCGAAGAAAAAATAACCGCGTTTCTGATTTGGCCAAATTAAATTAATATATTTCCTGGAGTTCAGAATCTTGCGATCACAGTATTGTCAACTTTTTTGGTTAACTCCACACGTCTTTCTGGGTTGCAAATAGTATTTGAAGAACTAAGGGCATCTCGAGATCAGATGATGCGTCTCTGAAATGAACAAAAAAAGGTTTTAATTTATTTATTTAATTATATGCAAGCAGTTTTAAAGTGAAAATGATACTGAACTAATAAATTGTGATGCTAATGTTCGACAAAATCTTCAAGATTGCTGTGTCCCTTTAAAGTATTATTGTCCTATAACAGTTACGCGCAATTTAACTGGGGCGGTCTTATATCGATTTAAACTGATATCACAGAGAAACTTTCACGTTGTATATCAACGTGTATCAATTGTTTTATGTGATAAGATAGAATTTCACAATATATATATATAAAAAATAAATAAAGTAAAGTATCCCAATGAGCTGGGACAATAGTTAGGCAAATAACATATATATCTGTGTTTTTGTAACCTGGCCGATTCCATTATAACACTCCTTCGTTTTTTAAGTTAACTATCCCGCCAAATAACTACAAAATTACACTAGAAAATCGTTTATTGAAACTCTGTCCAGGTGTTCAGGTCATATAACAATGTGTATGTGCCGATTAAAAGTATAGGTTTATTAATAGGTTCCTAGAATACATGTGATTAAATATCCATAAAATGAATTATGAGTTGGTAACTCTTAATTTGTCGCTCCAGTTTTGGGGTTTGCTGGGTAAAGCCGTTTATATTGTGTATGTAGGGTTTGGATTCTCAAAATATGTAAGTTATATATATACTTTTTCGTCAGTAGGTTTAGACACAGTGTACATAATGTTGTAAAACGTAGCTGTTGTTGGTGGGATAGCTACTTTAATGAGAATAAAATAAAATCTGTAAAAAGCGCGTTCTGCCATTCAAATAAATCGGTATCTAATTATTCTCAAGCTTATTAAAATCTTCATTTATAAAAACCATGTTGAAGAACCATAGAAATGTATTCGATAGTAAGAATAGCCTAAGGTATGGGGAAACGGTCCCGAATTTCCTCTCTGGGGTGGCTGGAAATATTAATATTTGCTAGTAAGAGCTTAGGTATGTTTTTTTAATTCCTCTCTCTGGGGTGCCTCGAAATATTGATGTATTAAGTTTAATACCAGCTCATTGCACATTTTCATCAAATTAATTATAATTAATTTGATGAAAATGTGCAATGAGCTGGTGTTATATTATTAGCCTAAGCTATATCATATTACACAGAGGTCAAATATACTAAAGTTTATTGCTTTAGCTTACCCAGAGCTATGTTCAATCACGGAGCTGAAACTTGGAGATGTCACTTGACAGGAGGTGGCAACGTCTGCAAGGATCCCTGAAAGAAATATGAATTATTGTTTATTATTTTTGATATATTAGTTTGTGTTTGTTTGTATTTGTGTGTGGGTGGGTGGGTGTGGGGGGGGGGACAACAGTGCAATATAAATAATATATCGAGGGGGGAGTGGGGGTGGGGACGAAGTGGGGAGAAGCCTTTGGTTAGCGCTCTATATGATGTTGTATGTTTTAGTGTATTTAAGCGTGGATAACGTTTTGTTTTTTTATTATTGCTTGTCAAATATTTTGGGCCTCCACCACAATAATAATAATTGAAACGTTCTTATGCCCATGTCAATTACATTTGATGAACATGCAGAAAGAAACACATTCATGGGTCAAGACAGAGTACATACCTTTACTTTAGACTTTAATTTGTTTGCATCACCAAAGCTGTCAGTGTCACTAAATTAATCCAGCTTCCAGGCGAACGTGACATGATGTCGTACTGATCAATGAGTTATGAATGACCTTGATCAATGCGTGTATCTTGGTCTGTTCTGTAGACTGCAAGCTGTTCTTACATCATTCAACCATAACAATAGTTAACACATGAACAGGTCTGTCTTCTTGCTCATTAAATCATGCAATTTTAATTATTGACTTGCAATTATCCCAGTTATTCAACACAACAACACATCAGCACCAAACTAGTTGCGGTTTATTGATTTGAAAGCATCCAGTTGCGGCTGATTTTTACCGTAAATATGCTAAAAAGTGTTTAAACATAGGACTGTACATCTGATTTACTGGCATTTTATCTGGGAGATGGGAACTACTTTTCTTCGGGAGTAGAAAATATTCATGTTTTACGTTTCCATTGTTGCTTTTCAGTTTTGCTATTTATCTTGTAGCCGCCATTTTGAATATGAGTGTTTTGAGTGACAAAAAAGGGTGACCATCTTTCAAAACGGTCTCAAAAAATGAGTATCCGAAATTTTCAGGAAAGGTAGTAGAGGTATTGATCTATCATTCCTGTTGATTTAAGCCAAATCGGTGATGACACATTTTTCGTGACCGTTTTGAGAAATCGGTAATTTTGGAGATTTAAAAAAACTCAAAATTTCCGGTCTTCACATTTGAACCGCGATTTAGGCAATGCAAAATATGCCAATAGTGGTCAAAACGAATTCTAAGGGGATGTTTAGAATATAAACTTACTTTGTTCGTTGTTTCTGCATTCAAAATTGGCTTAAGCTAACGTTTTTAAAAGACAACTGCAATTTCCGCGTTACTGCACGTGAGTTCAAATTGGGACTACTTCGTGACATTCAAAAGTGAGTTATGGGGCATATCCTCGAGAAAAGCTTCGGCTGCCTACAACCTGATGGAGTTTCTGCTACTAAATGATACTGACAAAGAGAGGAGATCGTCTATTATCATGGGTGCCTCTGCTACTAAATGATACTGACAAAGAGAGGAGATTCTGTATTACCATGTTGCTTCTGCTACTAAATGACACTGACAAAGAGAGGAGAGTCTGTATTACCATGGTGCCTCTGCTACTAAATGATACTGACAAAGAGAGGAGATTCTGTATTACCATGGTGCTTCTGCTACTAAATGATACTGACAAAGAGAGGAGATCCTGTATTACCATGGTGCCTCTGATACTAAATGATACTGACAAAGAGAGGAGATTATGTATTACAATGGTGCCTCTGCTACTAAATGATACTGACAAAGAGAGGAGATCCTGTATTACCATGGTGCCTCTGATACTAAATGATACTGACAAAGAGAGGAGATTATGTATTACCATGGTGCCTCTGCTACTTAATGATACTGACAAAGAGAGGAGATTCTGTATTACAATGGTGCCTCTGCTACTAAATGATACTGACAAAGAGAGGAGATTCTGTATTACCATGTTGCCTCTGCTACTAAATGATACTGACAAAGAGAGGAGATCCTGTATTACCATGGTGCCTCTGCTACTAAATGATACTGACAAAGAGAGGAGATCCTGTATTACCATGGGTGCCTCTGCTACTAAATGATACTGACAAAGAGAGGAGATCCTGTATTACCATGGTGCTTCTGCTACTAAATGATACTGACAAAGAAAGGAGATTATGTATTACCATGGTGCATCTGCTACTTAATGATACTGACAAAGAGAGGAGATTCTGTATTACAATGGTGCCTCTGATACTAAATGAAACTGACAAAGAGAAGAGATCCTGTATTACCATGGTGCCTCTGCTATTAAATGGTACTGACAAAAGAGATGAGATCCTGTATTACCATGGTGCCTCTGCTACTAAATGATACTGACATAGAGAGGAGATCCTGTATTACCATGTTGCCTCTGCTACTAAATGATACTGACATAGAGAGGAGATACCTGTATTACCATGTTGCCTCTGCTACTAAATGAAACTGACAAAGAGAGGAGATTCTGTATTACCATGGTGTCTCTGCTACTAAATGATACTGACATAGAGAGGAGATCCTGTATTACCATGTTGCCTCTGCTACTAAATGGAAACTGACAAAGAGAGGAGATTCTGTATTACCATGGTGTCTCTGCTACTAAATGATACTGACAACGAGAGGGAAAGTCCGTATTAACATGGTGCCTCTGCTACTAAATGATACTGAGAAAGAGGGGAGGAGTATGTACTGACATAATATTAGGTACGTAACGTCACAGGGATGCGCCAAAATTGCTGTGAGATAACAATGGAAATACCAGTCAATAACGTTTAAGCATCATTGCATTGCGTTGAACTTTCTTGTGGTGTATCTGTTTTTTGATCATATTAAATATCAATTCTATAGCAAACGACCATGTATTTGTTATTGCCCTCTGGTAAAACGAGAAAAAATGGTCAATACACAAACGCAATGGCACCGTAGATCCGCAATTTACCAAATACTAATCAAACTAGTAGATGAAAGAGTGGTCAGCACACTGTTACCGATTTGGAACGGTCAGTAGGGAATGCGACCTTCTGGTTAGACAGTGTAAATAAAATTTATATCCCGTCAAAACTAAAACTCTGACAATAAAGTCAACACGCAGAGAAATTAGCAAACTATGCACTTAAATGCTGTTGTAAAGAAATAAATACAAAGTAATTAGAAACACCTTAGTATTTATACAGAATTGTATTTAAAACACACAACAGTTGCAACTAACGAAAACACCAGGCAAAGGTACGACCAAAAACCATGAGGGTGGATGTTCATGCACCTAACTTTTTTATTATTTTTTTCGGTGTTTCAGAATGTGCAATCATAGAATTCCACTAGGTTGTCACTCATTCGCACAAAAGAAAGTTGAATCGTAGAAACTGACTATTTTAGGGAGCAATCACTAAACATGAAGCGTCTTGCAATACTAAAATGTATCTTATTTTTCTGACGAATTTCTTCTTTTTTTTTTCCTTTTTTTTTTTTCCGTTAACTTCTGATAACCCATTTATTCAGATATCTTAATACATATTATCTAATACATATAAACAAAACATGTATATTAATATGACAAGGTTAACAATTTGTAGAATGAGTTTTGGTATGTTTTTTTGTATATATTATATATATGGGGAACAGAAGACTTGCTAAGTTTTCTGAAGTAGAATATGTTCTCTTAGATGGGAATTTTTTATTCATTAAGTCCATTTCAGTCAAGTGTTTGTTGTTTTTTGTGCGTTTTAAGGATTTGAACTATTATTCTCATGTATATTTGCCACACTTTTGTAAATAAATTTATTTTATTGTTTTTGGTAGCGATACATTTAAGAGATTTATCCAGGTATCTTAGCCATCAGCTTTTATACTCTTGGGCGATTTTAATGCACGCAACTACATCTGGGGTTGTAAAGATATAAACGATAAAGGCAAGAAAATTGAGGATTTCTTAGCCAAAAACAATTTGTGTCTTTTTAATTACTAAATCACATACTTACTTACATCCTGCTACAGGCTCTCATTCTTCCATTGATTTAACAATATGCGATCCAACGCTTTTGATGGATTTTTCGTGGAGTGCTGGAGACGACCTCTGTGGAAGTGACCACTTCCCCATATTTCTTGAAATATCGGCCCTCCACTTCTCGAAAAAACGCAACGATGGAAACTTCGCAAGGCTGATTGACAAACGTTTCAATCTCTTTGCGAGGAACAATTAAAGCCTTCCGTTTTCGAGATGTCGAAGACGCAACTGCTCTTTTTACCAAAACTCTTCACGATATAGCTGATCAAACCATTCCAAAAACCTCGGCAAATCCTAAGCGCCCACATAAACCATGGTACGACGATGACTGCAAAAAGGCAGTCAGCGATCGTAAAGCTGCATTAAATAATTTTAACTTGCGGCCAACTCAAACAAATTTAGATAACTTTAGAGTTTTTCGTGCGAAAGCCCGTCGTACTATTAAGGATAGCAAGAGGAAATCCTGTAGATCTTACGTCTCTAGGCTGAATTCTCGCTCATCTCTTAAGAAGACATGGGACATGGTCCGGAAAATAAGTGGTAAAGGTAATTCTAGTTCTGTAAACCATCTTAAAACAGATAATGGAGATATAACATCTGTCAAAGATATTACAAACACTTTAGCAGAAACTTTTTCAAAATATTCTTCTTCTGAAAATTGTCAACCAAATTTTCTGAAAAATAAGAAACAAAAAGAACAGAAGAAGCTGAACTTCAAGTCGAAAAACTTGGAAAAATACAATAAACTATTCACTCTCAAAGAACTTCGAGAGTCCCTTAAAAAGGCTCATGATACATCAGCTGGTCCTGATGATATCCATTATCAATTACTAAAACATTTACCTGAATCCTGTCTCTCTACCCTTCTTGATATATTTAATAAGGTTTGGGTGACGGGAAACTTTCCCGATTCTTGGCGGGAAGCAATCGTTATTCCAGTCCCCAAACCTGGAAAGGATCATACGGACCCAATAAATTATCGCCCTATTGCTCTAACGAGTTGTATATGTAAAACCATGGAACGAATGATTAATGAGAGACTCGCTTGGTACCTGGAATCTAACAAGCTGATAACAAAGTATCAAAGTGGATTCCGGCGCCAACGAGGCACAACAGACAATCTCATTCGATTTGAATCATTTATTAGGGAAGCTTTCGTAAAAAAGAACTGTATTTTTTTACTTGGAGAAAGCTTATGATACTGCATGGAAGTACGGTATTATGAATGATCTACATGACATTGGTCTTAGAGGCCGATTACCCATTTTTATAGAGA
Source organism: Cyrtodaria siliqua (assembly GCA_037043455.1). NCBI lineage: Eukaryota > Metazoa > Mollusca > Bivalvia > Adapedonta > Hiatellidae > Cyrtodaria > Cyrtodaria siliqua. The sequence continues at coordinate 102,592 of JAWPHD010006819.1, forward strand.
ATTTCTTAGATGATAGACAGTTTCGTGTCCGAATGGGTTCAACCCTCTCTGATATTCATGAACAGGAGATGGATGTTCCACAGGGCAGCATACTATCTGTTACACTTTTTAATATAAAGATTAACAGTATAGTAAAGTGCATCAATCCAGGTGTGGATTGTTCGCTATATGTTGACGACTTTGTTATATGTTATCGTGCAAAAAACATGAATACTATCGAGAGACAATTACAACAATGTCTCAATAAACTTCAGACCTGGTCTGATGAAAATGGTTTTAAATTTTCTAAATCTAAAACTAATTGTATGCACTTTTGTCAACTTCGTAAACATCATGAAGACCCTCATCTAACACTGGATGGGTCACCAATACCAGTAGTGGATGAGGCAAAATTCCTTGGTCTTATTTTCGACCGTAAATTAACGTTTATACCACACCTTAAATACTTGAAGGCCAAATGCCTTAAAGCTCTTAACTTACTTAAAGTTGTTGCAAACACTAATTGGGGAGCAGATCGAAAAGTCCTCTTGCGACTTTATAGATCTCTTATCAGATCCAAACTGGACTACGGCTCAATAGTATATGGATCGACTCGCAAGTCGTACTTGCAGATGCTCGACCCTGTACATAATCAAGGATTACGACTCGCCTTAGGTGCCTTTCGTACATCACCAGCCGAAAGTCTATATGTTGAAGCCAATGAACCATCACTGTCTCATAGACGAGACAAATTAGCTCTTCAATACGCCATAAAATTAAAGTCTAACCCTTAAAACCCAACTTTCGATAATGTTTTTAATCCTAGTTGTGAACCTCTTTTTGATCGAAAACCGAAGGCCATTCGACCATTTGGTCTTCGTATTAAACCAAAATTAACAGACACTGAAATCGACCAAAATTTGATTGCCAAGTACAAAGTACCACAAATTCCACCGTGGACTTTGGAAACTCCAACAATTATTTTTGATCTTTTTAAAATAACAAATCCAGTACAGACCCTACTTTCTTTCAAAGCAAATTTAATGAAATTATATCGAAATACAGTGACTTTCAACATATCTACACAGATGGCTCTAAAGATGGAGATAAGGTAGCTGCAGCAGCTGTTCACAAACACAGCATAAAGAGCCGCCTGCCTGACAAGGCCTCTGTCTTTTCAGCGGAACTTAAGGCAATTGAACTTGCCTGAAATTATATTCAGGAACCTGATGATGACCATTTTGTAATCTTTTCTGATTCCCTTTCATCTCTTCAAGCACTGGGTAATATGAAACATGATAACCCAGTTGTGCTTCAACTTTTAGAAAAGTACAATTCTCTTATAATTGATAATGTTATTATTTTTTGCTGGCTTCCAAGCCATGTAGGAATACGTGGTAATGATAGAGCTGATAGTGATGCTAAGACAGTATTAGATTTACATATATCTAATACCAAATTACCTTATACTGATTTTAAAAGTTGTATTAACACATATATTCGTAGCTCTTGGCAATTTGTCTTGGGATTTGTCAGTTAACAATAAACTCCATTCAATTAAACCGTTACTCGGAGAATGGCGTTCTTCTAGTAGACCCGTTCGTCGAGAGGAAGTTATTCTAGCCCGGTGCAGGATAGGGCATACACGTTATACTCATTCATATTTATTACAAGGTGAGCAATTACCAGAATGTATACCCTGCTTTGCACCGTTAACGGTCAAACACATATTACTGGAATGTGTAGACTTTGATCCTATGCGTCAAAGGTACTACAATGTTAATACTATGAAAGAGTTATTTGATACTGTAGATTTTAGTCTTGTTTTAGATTTCCTAAAAGAGATCAGACTATATAAATCATTATAATGTGTTCTTATATATATTTACTTGTTTATATGCCCGTTGACTGGCATTTGTTGATTTACATTACATAGTTTATATTACACCTTATCATGCCTTATTTTTTTTTTAATAGTTTATCTTTATATATTTACACTTATTTTTAAATAATACTTCATTTTTCATCAATTTTTGCGCACAATATGACCTATTTATGTGTCGACGTGCCGTAAAACAACATTCATTCATTAGTCTGCTTTGTAAAGCGATGACTGACAATGGTTTATTTAAGTGCTTTGATGAATATACGTAGTTTTTAATTTCTAGTATAATTTGTAAATCGGCTGGAGAATAGGCATTTCCAATGTTAAAAATAAATAGCTCTTCTGTAAATAGTAATGTAATGTTATGACGAATTTCTTGATTAACTGAGTAAAATGTGAGGAAGCCTGTCAGACCCCTTTAACTGCGAAAGTTGATAACTCACATATCTTCAAAAAGGTTCTAGTTGCATAATTAGTTTCATGCTGGTGTTGTATTTCTCCAGTAGCTTTTCGTTGCGGTGATGGAACTTTGAGAAAAATCTACGTAGTTTGTGATAACGAAACTCTTGGAGAAGGATTAACTTTTAATAATTTGAATCCAATCACTGCAGTCGTTAACATTCTTACATCATAGGTTTGTATGTGTATGCAATCGAGAGATGAAGATCGAGGAGTGCTGCTATAGTATTTGAACTGCTTCATTTAACGTGTTTATTTACTTTCAAGTCACAAAGATTTGAATCGAAGACCACAACGTAATAAATAAGTATGTTTTACAGCCGCAACACAGTACTACCCTGAGGCTAGTGTGAATGTCTATACATACTGAAAAAGTATTGCCTTGGAAGCAACGAATATCGACAAAAGCGAATAATAGAACAACTCCCGTTGAAAGTTTATATAAAAATCGAACAAGAAAAGTAGCATTCAGGACGACAGTCAACCACAAACACACATAGAAACAAGGAACAACTTTAAAGATGAATAAAAAGCAAGATAACACATCACAAACACAAAAGGGATGACAACCGCCTTGGAACGGCCAGTGGCAAAACATGTCGCTTCCTATAGAACTAGGTTCTGTGGTGCACCAAACATCACTCTTACTCTATTGTCATCCCAAACAAAGGACTTAAGTAGACGTCATATTAGGGTCCACATTATGTCCGGTCATCGCACAATCAAAGAGTTAACATAGTGGAGAACTGTAAATGGGTCAACCACTAGACATGCAATGCCTTGCAAAATGATAGGGTCATAACCTCGTTTGATAAACTTTTTGAAATGTTTAATAAAGATTGTATGAAAGTGATTATGTCCAAGGATCTTACCAATATAGATATACAAATCGAACAGGAAAAGCAGCACCCAAGGACGACAGTAAACCACAAACACACACAGAAACAAAGAACAAATTTAAAAATGAATAAAAGGCCAAATAAGACACAATAGTGCTACCGCACTGGAACGGTCAGTGGCAAAAAAAAGGCCGCTGGGGGTTTTAACCAGATTCTAGTGTGCACCAAACCTCACACTTACCCTACTGTCAACCCAGTAAAACGGGACAGGGTAAATAAAGAAATCCCCGCCAAGAACTATTCTTTAACCAACAAGGCAGCATTAATAGGCAATATAAGTAAAACACAAAGACGCTCGTGTATATATAAATACAAAAACAAAATAGCCTAGAAAGCCACAAAGAAGGTACTCAATAACTTTGCAGAAGCCAGCGCAACAAGAGAATAAACAATTGAGGGCATGACAAGACAAGACTGCAGACACATATCAAATGTCTACGTCCCTTTGGTCATCATAGGGTCCACAGCCGGTCCGGTCATCGCACAATCAAAGAGGAAAGCATAGAGGAGAACTGTAAATTGGTCCACTACCAAGCATGCAGTGCCTAGCAAAATGATAGGGTCACATCCTCTTTTGATAAACCATTAAACAATTTTAACAAAGATGGTATGAACGTGAGCATGACCAAGGATCTTACGAAGTTTGTAAATCACGTCACCATAGAAGTCAGGTTGTGATAGTCCTTGTCGCATAAGAGTTCTTAAATTACTTTTATATTTGGAAAGAATATCAGGGTTACGATAATACAATTTTGCAAAGGTTTCACGTAGTTTATGGTAACTGTAACCATGATGTAGTAGCTTTTTAGTTATACAAATATTACGAATATTAAAGTCCTCAACTCGAGTACAATATGTAGAAAAACGAATAAGTTGAAACTCATAGACCCAATAAGAAGTTGCTCGGGGAACGTCCCCATCTAAAAGGGGATAATTAACAATATCAAAGTAAAATCATCTCTCTATATTTTACTTATTATTTTCAAGATAAATCAAGAAAAGAAGCGTTAGTATCAGAAATATTAGCTTTGAAGTTCTTTAGGGTATATATTATTAACCATAGTAGAAAAGAAAGGGTAGTATTCATACTAAAATCTATGATAAGAGAGATGATTTCAATTTTAACATCGTTAACTATCCACACCTGGATGGAGATGTACCTCGTGCTACCTCATACGGGGTGTATATCTCCCAGCTCATTCGATTTGCTAGAGCGTGTAATGATGTTATAGACTTCAATGATCGAAATCAAGTTATTACAAGTAAACTTTTTCAGCAGGGTTTTCGTTATCACAAACTACGTAGGTCTTTCTCTAAATTCTACGCCAAAACGAGGGCCTGCTGGAAAAGTACAACACCAACCTTAAGACACGTCTGCGACTAGGCAAATCACAACCCTCATTTTATGGAGATGTGGTCTATAAACTTCGAAAGTTAAAAGTTTCCTGACCGCTTTACAAATTTAATCAGGAAGTTCGTCAGAAAAGGATATAATCCACAGGGGGTCGGCACGGTGTTGGGGTGGTGTTTAAATAGTTTGGTATAGAGTCCTAAAACCCCAAATATCGAAAACCCATATTACTAAGTATACATATTAACAAGGTGTCCGGCTCCCAAAATGCCATTCTATGCAGAGAACATGTATAACTGGCCAGAAAATAAAGGATTAACATGATAATCCATTCACATAGGGCTCTATTTCAAGCTATAAAACGTGTGTATCTAAAAATCATATTCATTTGTTCATAACATGTACCACCTTTTCAAACCAGACCACCGAAACGACTAATTTACCCCCAAATATCTAAGTAGGAAGAGATCGCGTAACACCACGCCACCTCACTAAAACGAGCTTCCCGAGAAGGCAGCATGCAAAAACGCTTCAGCCGATTGAAAACAAACATAAAATGTTTCACAAACCTTTGTGCTTCAACTCGTGAAAGTCCAACTGTTCTTTTGCGAGTCATTTTTTTATTTTACCGAACGAAATCCCAAGGTCACAAATGAACAAACGTCTAGATGATCTAGTATAGAAAACAACAACAACAGCAATATGGAAGTCATCGTAGAAATTCGTTTGTGACAATCAAAAAATGTCTCGCTATAGAGCAGGTGGACTTTCACGAGTTGAAGAACAAAGGTTTGTGAAACATTTAATGTTTATCTTAAGTCGGCTGTTGCGTTTTTGACTGCACCGTTAGCGGGAAGCTCGTTTTAGTGAGGTGGCGTGGTGTTACGCGATCTCTTCCTACTTAGATATGTTGGTGTAAATTAGTCATTTCGGTTGTCTGGTGTGAAACGGTGGTACATGTTACGAACAAATGAATATGGTTTTTAGATACATATGTGTTATTGCTTGAAATAGAGCTCTGTGTGAATAGCTTATCATGTTAATCCTTTATTTTCTGGGCAGTTACACATGTTCTCTGCACAGAATGGCATTTTGGGAGCCGGACCCCTTGTTAATATGTATACTTAGTAATATGGGTTTTCGATATTTGGGGTTTTAGGACTCTATACCAAACCATTTAAACACCATCCCAACACCGTGCCGACCCCCTGTGATATAACCCTTTGGTTTTACAGCGCACTGCATGTTTAGTGTTTGACCCCTCTACAGTCAGTCATTACGCTTCACTTTTCACTTGTGCGATGACTGGACTACCTCTTGGCACTCTATGATTGTACCTACTGAAACCCCAACTAAGGGAGGTGGGTGCATGAGCTTTCGTCCCTCGGGTTTTCTGGTCGTATCCTAGATTGGTTTTCTCTTTAGCTGCAACTTCTATGGTTGTTCAGTACGATTCTGGATACATCCTGAGATGTTTTATTATTTTGTATGTATGTTTCTTTAGTTAGTTTCTCAGGATGTGGACTTTATTGTTAGAGAATTCCTTTTTGATGGGATGTAGTTTTGTTTACACTGTCTTGTCTATTTGCAATGGGCGCTGAAGACAGGATAATAGCGAGGATTGAGAGCATATACATTCGATTCAAGCTAACCAGTGGGCCTTATTGCCTACTGACCGTTCCAAGTCGGTGACCCTGTCTTCACCACCCTTTCTGTTGTTTTTTGTCTGTTTCATTGTATTTTCAAGTCCTTGTTTGCAGTACAGTGCGGACCTACGATGCCTTTGCGCTCGGACGCTGTGGTTTCTATAGGACCCTATGTCTCATTTTGTCAATGTTTAATAAGTCTTCCAGATACCGAGAAGTGTCATTAAAGGCCTCAATAACCTCTTCCTGGGTATCTGGTGAAAGACTCAAAATAAACTCTCTTTCATAGCAATATAAAAACAATACTGTGACAAGTGGTGCACAGTTCGTACCCATAAGGATACCAGCAATTTGCCTGGTCGTTTCATACCTGACGAAAATATTATCTAATTGGAAGATGAGTGCTTCACAAACTTCTTCGCAAGTCCACATAGTGTAATTGTCTAAACTGCAGTAAGTAAAAAATGCTTTAATATTATTAAACGTCTCCTGAATTTTTTATAGACCAAAACAAATTAATCCAAGAGTTTTCATAAGTTGTATCACAGTATTGTTTAACGGGAACTTTAACGGCAGTAAGACAAGACATTGGAGATGTTTGTGGTGGTGCAGGCACTATAATTCGAAATAAAGCAGGCCTTATACGGATTTTTATGTAATTGATGAATCCAGTACATAGTTGGCAGTTTGTTCTGCTTTTCGTCTACCCCACCTTGAAAGTAGTGCACCGAGTAATATGTGTGGAAACAACATCATCCTCAGTAGAATGAACTGGAGTATAAGAATAGGTGCTACCTAGTTCCAGAGATAAAACATTGACGTAATGTAGGCGTCAAACAATAATTACATTATTAACTGCTTTATCAGCATGAACTAAAACAAATTTATTATGAAATTCTTGAATTCCCGATTTTAAATTACGAAAGGAAAACCTAGGTCTCGGAGGAAGTTAAGAAGGGTTAGCATTATAAAAGTTATTACGTTTATCTATAATTTTAAAAATTGACTTTTTCCAAGTAGAAAGAAAGTTTTGGTCCGCATGTTTCCTACGACACCATTTTATACTAAAATCCTCAAAGGATTGGGCGATCTGGGCACGACAGGCATTTAATTCGAAAACAGATATCGAATACGTTTATGCTGGAGCATAGCAAAATGTTGATGTGTTACATTCACATTCCTTAGAAGTATTATTTAATTTATTAAGGTCAGAAACTATTTTGATGTAGTTGAAAATAATATTTCTACTAGGTTTTTTATACCAAATTACAGGACTCTTTGATTTTTGAAATATTTAGGGATAGAATCAACTACATGATTATCTCGAAAAATGAAATCATTACCTTTATTAATATATAGTATTGTTAGCATATGACTTACGTGATCAGACTCCTTGTCAATATGGGTTCGGAGAACATTTTGTGTGTAGCTTTGAATTATGGAAGCAGTGTTATACAAGGGATCTGTACGAATGAATATTTTGTCTGCTTCCTCGTCGATCAACTTAAGTGATGAAATGGACTGAGAGGTAAGCCGTGAAAGCATACAGAGCTTTCCAGACTGTTTACAAATAGTATGTAAATCAGTGAATTACATAGTTTAACGCGATTTACGTTTTATGCTACCATTACGCCTATGACCATGATTTACACTTTCGAATAAAAAATATAGACAAAATGTCCATATTACGATCTTTTGAAATATTTTCTTGTTGATACATAGTGTCATTAAGGCCGAGAGGATATGATGTCTGCATATTTTTCACCCATTTAAGTTAAGCACGCATGTTAGAGCATTTATACCAAGTTATGTTACTTTTAAATAGATGTCAAGTGCATCAAGACTTAGACCTATGTCTTTGTTCGTGTTTACAGAAGTCTTATGAAAACTTTCTACAAAATACTAGTGGCTTACTGGTTTCCAATTTGTCTGCTGCTTAAGGTTTGTCCTGGTGGATATTGTATATGATGAATAATTTAAGATAGTAATCAAAATCAATGACAAGTGAAGGCGGATCTTTGGTTGGGATACATAAACCCATCTTATCACCACAAGGCAACTTTTTTTTCTTCGTAAAACACAATTTAACTCGAAAACCTTACACTTAAATGTTAGGGTTTGTAAAAAGGGGGCAGTACATATTTTAGATTTACAGCATCACAATTGCACGGTAAAGCTTTATATATCTAAGGCTATACTCCATCCAGTGAATATCTTTTAACGAAAATATATGTCTCACATTCGCATACGAGCTATTGTTTGGGGCGCTTGTTTCAGCCAAAGTTTTTTTTGTAGTAACTCCAGCAATTTAAATAATATGTACATCAGTTATATAACATTAGGACTGGCATTTTTAGTGGTAAATATAACTACTTTACTTTAACTAACATACAACAATTTAAAACTATTTCTGAATAAAAATTCTATTTTTTTTTACAAGTTTTTCGTGCACCAGAATTTTGCATTGAAAATGACCCATCAAAATCAACTTTCGCACATGAACTTTTTATTTCTAAACCGATTTTGAAAAGTAAGTTATTTTTATTTACCACTAAAAATGTCTGTTTCACTGATATACAACTTATTTAGGAGTAGATTAATTTTATCTTAAAAGTCCAAAAAAACTTTGGCTGAAACAAGCGCACCAAACAATAGGTCAACATAACATCGCTCAACAACGTAGATATAAAATCAAGTTTCATTTCTCCTGACATTCAGCCCAACATAGTTTGATTTGTTAAGTATAAATACAACGGTAAATTGCGTCCACACACACAATTTCTGTTTTCTAAACTTACATTTTGTGAGCAAACAACAACTTTCCAAGCTGATAAAAAATATACCCAACTCCAATTTCAAAGTAAAACAAAACTGAATATGAGTTGGATGAATATCTTTTGGGTGGAAAGCAAAGCCATCCAAAATATGTTTTAGACTATGTTCGATATATGCAAGGATTTACTTCAATTAAGCGGAGGAACATAGAATATTCTCAATCTATCATTTTCTTTCTGAAAAATATACTGCCTGATATAGTCCCAATTTGTTTTATGCACGATGTTTTGCAATCACTTCCGCAGACATATGTTTGCTGAAGCTGCCACTTGAACTTCATACCATGAATATAAACATATTTATAGGTTATTAGCTTTGTATTGGCATATATGCACGAGTTCAATATGTATGCGCAAAGAACGACAGGGTCAGCCTTGTTTAATAATACACTCAAGTGATATGAAAACGCAACACGGGAATTTCCGCTATATATTGTATATACTGCACACTTAATTGCACATAATATTCCAAAGAAATCCCAAGATGTTTTTTAAAAAGAAAGTTGCAGTTAACTAGAGAAAGGACACAACTGTGATGTTGTAGACGTTTTAATCACACTACACTTTGTAACAAGAACTTCATAAATGTTGAAGTAGCTCTTTGAAAAATTGAGCTAGTTCAGTACTGTATTTAACGTAAATAGTTTGCAAAATGTTGCATCCTAAGTTTGCTCACATGATTGAGCCAAACGCGTACTCTGTGAATAATGAAACATTGAAGGAATACTATTTGCTGTATTATTTGTTGTTTAAGTATTTTTTCCAAAAGGAAGGTCTTACGTAGCCATGTACCATTCGATTAAAAGCAGCATATTGTACATACAATATATAGCGGAAATTCCCGTGTTGCGTTTTCATATCACTTGAGTGTAGTACACAAATATGAATCACTACATTCTACTTAGTGTTCGCTAAACCACCAGTCCTAACAATAGTATGTATATGTGTGATTTAGCCTAACACATCGGCATTGATCGCCGGTTTACAATCATACTATCCAAAATCTAGATTTGAATTAAGTATAACTCAGTAATGTTTTATAACATTTCTTTATAAATTCACCTCCTAGTAATCAAACCCAGCTGATGAAACGTACAAGCTGATCTCCTCAGCTGTCATGCAATGAAATTTTCAATTAAACATTCATTCTAAATGAAAAAGAATGCATGGAAATGTTTACACCGTAGTTTATCAAAGACTAACCGGAGCTTTTGAAATACCAAATTGATTCCTGAGTTTTCAAAACAACTCCGCAGTATTTTAAGCATAATTGAATTTCTGGATGAGTAATCTTACTGATTGTTATGTCACTTCAGTAATCCGTTACAGGATTTGGCGTAGCACGATATACCTAAATGTTTTCATAAACCGCTCGCGATTAGAAAAACAACTTGTTTAGTGTGCAATAAGTTGGTTAATGAAGCCGATGCACGAGTGAGTAATACGATAACTTGCAATTACATTTTGATTTAAACTGACAGGTGAAACAATCAAAACGCTATATCCTACGGCCTGGTAGAGATACAATTTTATATGTTTGGTAAGTCAATATTTTGGTCTGAAGAATCATCCAATTAGAATCGATGTGTGATGAATGCCATTTCACATTCGTGACTAATTATTTTTAATTCATTAAACGCGATGTCAAAATGATATGATGTTCGGTAGCACATCGCATCAAAAAGGTATGAAAGGAGACATCTTCAAACACGTTAAATACAAAACATATTGCTTCCATTCTCGGTTTGATTGAGGCTGTTCATGAACGGTAGTGAAAAGTGCTTGCTACCGTTCAAGCCCTCTAGCCCCGGGTTGAGCAGAACTCAATATTAAAACATGTTTGTCAACTCGTTTTGTCAATTCAAAATCAAATAGCCTCGACTTGTTCATTGTACAATATAAATGAGATGATAAACCAGGACCAGATATCGGTACTAACTCGGGTGGCAACCAGGACCAGATATCGGTACTAACTCGGATGGCAAATTCTAATATCAGTTTTTGAAACAGACCGATGTCAACTGATGATATTGTATCATGATAGCGGTCTAGAAATGGCAGTTTTTACAGTTTATTCATATGTTTTATACTGATTCTGGCACTTTCTCTCTTTTCATTCGTTATTTCGTGCGATGTAGATGTAATCAAGTTATAGTATAGACCACTGAGTTAAACAAATGCACTGTTTGTCTGCTATATGGACCATTTTTAAAGAGTAACAACCAAAATGTTCAACAAATAACTAACACATATTACGAATAAACATCATCACCTTTCTTATCGTGCTTATGTGCGTTTCATTTTTTTTTTTTTTTTTCTGTTTTCAGAATACTTTATAAATATATAATGTGTGTTGCATGCAACTAGCTTGGAGAGTTTGATCTTTTTCAGCCGTATCTACATGTATAAATATTCACTGGGATCAATGCAACATATGTCGTGGACTATGTTGGCCTAATTGAATAAAGTTTACTGGACCATTTCGAACATCACGTTGCGAAGCTACAGACATTTCTTTTATGAAACACGGTCATTTTCCCACACACAAATGTATAAAATCTGGTACGTTGAGCAGGGTGTTCTGTTTATAATTTGAGTGTGGCATCCATTGAACTATTTTGGGCTTTTATTACAGAGTTTGTACTTTAATTCATACACTTCTTCAACACCCATAAAACTTGTATATACGGTCATATTTTGGTGGCAGTGTCGTCTAATAGTTGCACATCCAATTTCAGACTGTGTTCATCTCACCTGCAACAACAATACACATATATGTCAGCAATTATTAAAAAATAATTAAAAGCGAAGAACGTACTACTACGTTTTATGACGCAAAATTATCCTACCGTGGGTTTCAATGGAGCTAACTGTGTAGTGCGATCTTTAACATGAAGGAAAACGTCACAATAAAACCGACTCTATAACTTTTCTCTCTTGTTTATGTTTCTTGCTTCCACGAGATCCCCTTTAAGTATTATTAGAATGTATAGAAGTATTTAGCGGAACTTGGTCATCCAAAGTATACTTAAAACAATATATATAATTAAGAATTAAGATCGATGGATATGACAGGTGTGTACGCTCAAATATGCTTCAAAAATAAATAAACAAAAAATGAATAGTTTTTTCGTTTTCTTTTTATATATTTGTGATATATTTCAAGGCTCATAGTTACTATGAGACACACCTATGCAGTTTTTTTTCGGTAGAGTGTCGGATAGTTTGCAAACACTGAAATATTAACTGAATGAAATATCAAAGAATAAACTGCCTAGGTGTATCTAGGTGTATGTTTGTACCACACACATTTCTCGCAGAATGGGGATAAGTGTATAACTACATTGATAGAGGAAGTTGTGGGATAGTTGAAGACAAGACTCATATCCGAGGGAAAATAAGACAAAGAAGTAAAATTAATGTACCTTTTATATATATTAAACGGCTATAATACATTGGAATTGCATTTTCCACAAATTGCTTATCGAATAAACTAATCGGTAAAGTGTCTACTAAACTAGAAAGTGTAGTAGTATACTGAATGAAATGAGTATGTATCACTTTTTAGAACAAATTCGTATACTCTGCTTCTGTTTTTCCTGGTTATTGTTGTTTGTTTTGTATGTGTGTTCGTGGCACATTTCCCCGCCAGACCCGTTTGATCGATGTTGAGCATTTCTTCGTAAATAATTGTAACCTCGAATCAATCACAATCATGCAAATATGTCCCATTAATAAACAAATGCCTCCACTCTGGCGATTGAGGAACTATTATACAGATTGATATATGTTCATACTATGGAAATAGCTTGTTCAAACCAATAACCGGGTCAATGACAACATTTCTTTGTCTTTTGTTTAAATTAGATTATGCAAATGATGAATCTAAAACAGTATTCTTCGAATAATGAGTCACCAGTTTCCTTCCATGCTACAAGTAAAGTTGCCTAAAAATGTCAGTGGTATATATTGTTTTCAAAGATTGCTAATACGGGTAATTGTCCGATATAAACGAGGATCCTGTCAAGAAACAAATCATAACCAAATCAATTGTTCCTAAGATCCATTCTATAAGAGCTAGAACAAACGAATCATCCAACATCCAACTTGAGTCGAAACAAATATATATCTAGATACGATAAGACCTCATCATCATACAGGCATTTAATTTCCCATATAGACAGCAATCTCTGGAGGCAAAAGTCTGCTTGATAATAATGACTCCTTTAGTTGAGTGTTACATTATGTGTGTGTTTTTGTTGCTTGAATCAGATCAAAATATTATACAACTGTAAACAAAATATTATAAACGACCTATGTCTAGCTTATTGTATTAGATGATCAAGTTCATACAATCTTTATTAAACTTGTTAAAAGATTTTTCAAAAGATGTTTTGATCCTATCATTTTGCAACGCACTGAATTTTTAGTGGTTGACCCATTTACAGTTCGCCACTATAACTTTCTCTTAGACTGTGTAATGACCGGACAGTTTCTGGACCCTATGATGACGTCTAAGTCCTGAAAGGACGGTTACGTTAGATGAGTTCGTTTGTGTGCTATACTTTATAGAGTACTAGTTAACCATTAATGGGGTTTTATACGATTGTATATAATTCAGAAATCCAGTACACGGTTGGGAGTTTTATTATTACTTTTGCCTTCTTGTTTGTCTGTTTGCTTGTTTGTTTCTGTGTTTTGTGGTTGACTGTCCTCCTTGAATGCTACTTTCCCTGTCCGATCTTTTTTATATTTCTTTAGGCTTTCGTCCACCCCAGCCTTGAACATTTTGTTGCGTATTGTCCTTTTCATTGTATAGTTAATTTGACCTTTGTTTGTGGTACAGTGCGGATCTACTGAAAGGGGAAATAACTTACTTTTTTAACTAAACTTTTCAAGTTATTCCTTATTTGGACTAACTGTATCGGTCTATTTAATTATTCCTGTAATGGATAATATGTAACAAGAACAAAAGCAAAACCAGCAACCAACTATTTTTAAATTATAATGAACACATTTATTAAAATACTACAACGAAAAATATATTCACTTATATTCATACATACAATGGATCCAGTATTTCTTTAAAATCCGATATAAGAATAAAGTCCAAAAATATTAGTAAGTGTTCCTTTAATCTAAATTGCCAAGTTTTTCTATAGTCAAAGTTGTCATAGTTGTCAAGTGTCCCTTTAATCCCATTTTACTTCAAGTCTTTTAGGGTTTATTTATTCACAATAGCCCAAATAAACCAATATCAATTTTATTATAGATGAGCACAATAATTGTTATCCTTTCACAATATATTTTTAATTTAAACAACCAATATTTTCACTTTATTATTCATACCGATCTTTGGAGATCGCTGAACCCGATATTTTGAGATATCGGTGGTAAATTGTTTTCGGACTTGAATTTCGAATGGGTGGTTCCACTACTCCAGCCTTTAACGGTTCTGAGTATTGTTTAATAACTCTTAGGATATGTTGCCTGCTTTTTAATTTAGTATTTTGACTGTTACCGGTGATACGCAGGTTCATAACCTCTGATCCCAACTAAATTCCATTTTGTTTATTTTCGCCTATTGTTTTCTCGTTTAGGGCAAAGCGTTTTGTTAGAAACTGGGACCATACGCCGCTGGCCATGGAATGGTGTGAAAATACCGCAATGAAGGTTCCATTTTCGCCGCCATATGCATAGCATCTTCGGGATAGCTTAACTTTCTGTACTATTGACATGATTAATATTGAGTTCTGCTCAACCCGGGGCTCAATCAAACCGTTACAGCAATATTTGTTAGTATTTATTTTGTTTTATGACTCTTTATACTGAATTTGATTTTTGTTCTTTGTTTCTGTGTGTGGTTGACTGTCGTCCTTGAATGCTGCTTTTCCTGTTTGAGTTTTATATCTATTTTTACTATTGAAATTTTAAATCCTGGGATGGTTACACTAGCTTTACTGTTGTGATCTCAATCCTGGAATGGTTACACTTATTTTACTATTGTGATTCTCAATCGTGGGATGGTTAAACTGATTTTACTATTGTGATTCTCAATCTTGGGTTGGTTACACTAGTTTTACTATTGTGATTCCTAATATTGGGATGGTTACACTAGTTTTAATAATGTGATTCTCAATCTTGGGATGGTCACACTCTCAGTCCTGGGATGGTTACACTCTCAGACCTGGGATGGTTACACTCTCAGTCCTGAAATGGTTACACTAGTTTTACTAGTGTGATCCTCAATCCTGGAATGATTACACTAGTTGTGCAATTACAGGCACCGTCACTAGTTAGACACGTTACAGAGTGAATATAATAAATACTGAAAATTGGATCCCTTGGAAGCAACAAACACAAACAGAGATAAAAGTAGCAAACTCGGTTTTATTGAGTCTGTTCATGAGAGGTAATGTAGAGTGCAACATCTCTAACGCCTCCTAGCACCGGCCTAAGCGATTTTCTGCTTTAAAGCCATAAAGATTGGGATTGATGACCAGCAGGCCCTCGTTGCGGCGGTAGAATTTAGAATAAGATCTACGTAGTTTTTGATAACGAAAACCCTGCTGAAAAAGTTTACTTGTAATAACTTGATTTCGATCATTGAAGTCTATAACATCATTACAGGCTCTAGCAAATCGAATGAACTGGGAGATATACACCCCGTATGAGGTAGCGCGAGGTACATCTCCATCCAGGTGTGGCTAGTTAACGATGTTAAAATTGAAATCATCTCTCTTATCATAGATTTTAGTATGAATACAATCATATGAAATCGAGAGATGAAGATCGAGAAATGCTGCTACTGTATCCGAACTGTTGGCTTTATTCAACGTGAGCTCTGGTGGATAAATGTTAGTAACCATATGAGCAAAGAACGGATTATCAATACTGAGTATGTCATCAAGATACCGAGAAGTATCATTAAAGGCATCAATAATTTAACCCTGGCTAGCAGGTGACAAACTCAACATAAAATCACTTTCATAGCAGTACAAAAACAAATCTGCAACAAGTGGCGCACAGTTAGACCATAGGAATACCAACAACCTGGCGGTAAATAATTTTACCGTATCTTATAAGGATGTTATCCAGAAGAAACGATAAGGCTCTACAAACATCAGTACAAAAAAGGGTATGATAATGGACCTTTGGAAACGGCCGAGCACGACACATATGAAATACTGCAGTCTCGGTTTGATTGAGACTGTTCATGAGTGAAATATGCTAGCTACCGCTCAAGCCCTCTAGCCCCGGGTTGAGCAGAACTCACAAGTCCACAAATTATACTTATCAATGGGGGTGTTAGTAAAGAAAGCCCTGACATTATTACATGCTAGAAAAGTTGTACCCTTCTCTAGCAAATGTCTTCTGAGTAAGCTGAAGCAATTTTTCTTTGATAAGATTATGTGGTAGTGTAGTATACAGTGTAGAAAAGTCGTAGGTACTTAGAGAAGAGGCATGGAAATGCTTACACCGTAGTTTGTCAAGAACTTCTCCAGAGTTTCTGATATACCAAAACAGATTGATTCCTGAGTTCTCGAAGGCCTTTCCGCAATATTTTACCATATGTTCTTTAATCGCGGAAAGTCAGGAAGTCAACAGTTTTGATATATTGGTCGTAGCATATGAACTAGAATTAGCGACAAAACGTGCTTTGTAAGGAATTGTGTGAAGTTTGTGTATCCAGTACATTGTAGGGCGCTTCGTCTGCTTACTAATTACAGAAACCTTTATAGTCTCCATAAAGGTCACATGCTGGGAAACAATGTCCGTCTCCAGCAGAGGTGTAGTTAGATAAGCAGAAGTGCTCTCTAGCTCAGCATTCAAAGTATTGATATAATGTAGTCGTCAGACAATAATTATATTGTTAGAAGCTTTGTCTGTTGGAACTAGAGCAAATTTAGTATGTAAATTCTGAATACCCTTCTTAAGGTGTCGTAAATTGTAAGTAGAAGGCCGTGGAAGTAGGGATGGATTTGATTCGTAATATAAAATACGTAATTCAACAATTTCTGAAATAGTTTTCATCCAAGCAGTAAGTGCATGTTTATCTGTTTTTTCTCGCTTACACTACTTTGTACAGAAATCCGTTAAAGAACCCGCAATTTCATTGCGACAGGAATTAAAATCAATATCAGATGGAAGGCGATACTTAGGCCCTTTGGCAATTACATGTCGAATCCTCTTATCCTCAATTACATCAAGTTTTTCAGTAAGAATGTGACCGGCAGGTTCGTAACAAAATTTAGAACTTTGACAATCTCAATCAGTAGGAGTAGATGTCTCGATCTCAAGATCAGAAACGATCCTATTATAATTGAAAATGAGATTTCTAGTAGATTTCTTATACTTGTAACATATAACTGGAGTCTCAATATTCTTGAAATACTTTGGAATGTTGTCAGTCACCCGCATATCATTACAAATACCGGCTAAATTAATGAAATAGATGCCTTTATCAACATAAGTTATCTTCAAAAAATGCCTTTGATGGTCAAATGGAGCATCTATATGTGGACGCAAAATATGTTGCGTGTAACTTTGAATAATAGATGCAACCTCATATAATGGATTAGTATGGACATACATGGCATCCGCTTCTTCGTCAAGTTTCTGTAAGCAAGAAAAAGACAGACTGACTACTTTGCAATGGAGGGCTTGTCTACCCGTATTTTTATAAATAGAATAAAGGTCTGCAACAGTAAAGTCTTTCTTAAATTTACGTTTAAGATTATGGTTCTTCCGGAGACCATGTGACCGTCGTTTACGTTTACAAATAGACAATATGCTAAAAGGATCTATATCTGGGTTATTGGAAATGTTTCCTTCTTGATAAATGTTATCGTTTAACCCCAATGGATAAGGAGTTTGTAAATGCTTTATCCATGTTTACAATGTTTTTTAACACGTTTTATTGTCGAAATATCCGTTATAAAATCCTGCTAATATAAGCTTTCCCATCGCTTAATGGAATTAAGGCGGGACCACGTAATGGTCAACTGTACTACGCGCAGGGTCTTTAGCTAAAAGAAATATCGAATTTTGTGAGAGTAAAAAGTTCATATGGACATCAGACAAAGCAACTACTTTAGGGGTAATTACAAACAACAAAGGGAAAATGCATGAATATAACCTAGACACAATAATAAAATATTTGTTTACGTGCCTTAATAGTTGACCAAAGTATAATTTAGATCTATTAGGAAAATTTACAGTCATGAAAACGTTTGCTCTATCTAAACTCATATATCCACTATCAGTTCTTGAAAACCAACAAAAATATATCATGAAAAAAATAACTCAAGCTACTTTCAGTTTTCTTAAGGACGATAAACTAGATAAGATAAACAATACAGAAACCATTATACAAGATTATGAACATTGAGTGCTTAAAATGATTAATATAGAAGAGTATGAGAGTGGACAACGTTTTATCTTAATTCTTTAAAATTTTGCTGGAAAAAGAGAATTTTAAACCATAATAATAAAGGACATTGGAAAGAAATATGTGTAAATGAAATAAATAAATTAGGAGGAAAACTGCTTTTTGAAGGTAATTTAAATACTACAGATGTAAAACGTTTAAAAATAAAGGTAACGTTCCTTAGGGAAATACTAAATAATAAAAAGTTGGGAATGTAAATTTTAGGCAGACTACAGAAAACATTTCCAAGGAGAAATTATGGAACATTTCAGCAATTAAAATTAATTCCAAACCAACATATTTAAAAACTTTGGAAAATTCCGGGATAAAATATATTGAACTGTTATGATTATACAAATAAAAGATGTTTTACGTTTCCTGCATTCAAACAAATTTACGATATTAGCGAAGCAGATTTTTTAAAAATACCATTCACTTATTACATGTATACCACCTGACTGGAAAGAAAAGCTCAAGACAGAATCAATAAACAACATGGAAAACATACATCAATCTTTGATAAACAAAGTTCTTGAAGGAAATAAGGTTAATGGATTAATAAATAAATTAATAATAGAAAACAAATGTCAAAAAATAATTAAAAACCCTTAGAGTAAAGGGAAGAAATATTTGAAAATTTTGAGTGGAAACACATTTATTTAATACCTTTTCGATGTACAATAGATACGAAAATAAGAGCATCTCAGTATAAATATCTTACTCGTATTTTACCTTCTAATAAACAACTACACAAATGCAAGCTAGTAAATTAAAGTCTTTGTGACTTCAGCAACATGCATGTGGAAAAGCATGCACACATGTTTTGATAATACCATATATGCCAGGATTTTGGTCATAATTAGACACTTTCTACAAAGCAAAGTGTTTCACATTACTTTTGATTTAAAGACTGTATCATTTGTTTTAATGTGTGAAAACAACAGAAACGCTTGTATTTTGAACTTTATTATTATTATTTCAAAATACTTTCTATACAAAAACAAGTATTATAAAACCATCCCTGATATTGAATGCTTTATGAGATATCTACATTGTAGGAAATATATTGAGGAAATTATTGAGTTCCCTAAGAACAAACTTGAACAACACAATGCCAAATGAAACTTTGTTGACATTTGAGAAATGAAATAGAGATTGAAGGTTAATTAGTAACGATCACTGTCCATAGATATACCTCATAATATACTGATACTATATTCTTTTTTTTTTATCATCTACCCCTTTCTCTCTATATATTTCTATTTAACTAAACGTTTTCTTTTCAATACATTATATTGTAATTTATTGTTGAATATATAGAGGATCTTGATTGAGTTCCCATTTCATATAAGATTTATGAAACGAGTTATGAATTATTTTTATTTTAACGAGCCTTTCGGCGAGTTGAAATTAAAAATAATTCATAAAGAGTTTCATAAATCTTATATGGAATGGGAACGTGTTTAAGATCCTTTTTATCACATGACATTGCAATCAAATTAGTAAAAATTAATTCAGATGGACATAGAACCGCCACGACGTCAGACACACTTTAGCGCCAAAACGTCATAAAATATGTGACGTCGTAACATCGCATCTCACACATAACGTTGCATATAAAAGAGTTCGTGTTTAACCTCTTTACAAAATAGCAGTTTGCGCCAACTTTTTAACAAACCAACAACAATGTTTTGTATAACATGTTTTCAAGACTGCATATAAGTAGTAGTATTACTTATTGGTGCTTTGGGATGATCAATACTTATGACTTTAAAGTAGAATTCCTCTAAAGCCGGTGCTAGTGAGCATGAGTTGCGTTGCACCTTATATTACCTCTCAAGAACAGACTCAGTTAAACAGATTTTCTCTCCGTTTGTATGTGTTTCTTTCAATGGATCCCCTTTTCAGTATTAAGTTATTGTCAGAGATTTAGTTTCGACATAAAGAAACTTTTATTTACACGGTCTTGTCAATTTTTGGGGGTCAAATTCAGGACAATAACAAGGTTGTGTACACATACAATCGATTTAAGCTAACCAGTAGGCCATATTGCCTGCATGCCGTTTCAAGCGGTAACACTATATTCACCACCCTTGTGCTGTGGTTTCTATCAGAATCTTTGTCTGTTTATTTTTACGAGGGGCAATAAACAACGGGAACTTTTGTTCAAGTTTAACGTGATAAAGAACAAATCGGCAAACAGTCAAACTTAAGTATACGATGCATGAAAGTTTGACATATTTTAAGTCCAGTGTTGGCTCTAACCAATCCACTGACATATATATTGATATGTCCCAGGGTTACAGCATCTTTTTACTAAAACATGTATTGTAAACTAGGTCAGGTTGTATTTATACTCTGTGTACATGTACGTTTGTCATTTTATCTGAGATCGATTTCTGTAATAATAATGCAGAGGACATCAGTGTCAACCTGAGGGAAATTGTAATGTAAACATTTCTGAGTGTAATTATTTTATTTTTACCTTATACCATCTATTATCCATTAAGTAATTCCATAGTGAAAGTGTTTATCAATGTGCTTGTTTATGTAAGCTGCCATTTTAAATCCAAACGTCGCATTGCATTGTGGGGAATACACTGGAGGTCACTGTAGTCTGCTATGTTTTAGCTCTCAGAAAATCTTGTAGTTCAAATTCGATTTACGTTTATTTTATAATCCCACATCAGATTTTTATATAAAAGGTCTAGTCATGTTTATTAATTATTACTCTTTAATGTTTTATATTTAATTATATGTTAGAAATAGGTTTAAATACTTTATTTTGTGTTTTTTTTATCAATGGGTATACTTTGTTTACATTGGTTACGCTATGGCGGCTCTGCCAGATTTGTAGGATTCCGCCAATGATTCCCATGGAGGAGATGGCGGATTGGCGGAATTCGGGGGAACTGGCGGATGGCGGATGGCGGAATTGTGGTGGATTTGGGGTGTAGTATAAAAGCTTCCTCCAGGTTTTGGAGGAGGACTCCGACATTTTAGTTCCAACTGTGAGCATCTAAGTTTATTGAAGGTTAAGATTTAGTTAATAAATTATTTACACGGTTCAAATAAAGATATTCTAATAGATTTGCACACTATTAGATAAGATATATTTTAATTTTTAAAGAATTAGATATTTAGATAATTACTTTGTTAATTTTACCACTGACAAGGACTGTAGTTTAACAAGGGGCATTAGGAAATGAGAAGTGATTATACTTAAACCTAATACTATTGGATTTACCTTATCGTTGTGTTACTCAAGAATTGTTACAAGCAGTTGTACTTATATTTCTGTGATTGAATTTATAACGATATATTATAGTTGATTTACTGAAGCTGTCTCCTGTGTTTATGCACCAGTCCATACACTTAACATTTAGTTGGAGTCCATTTTAGTTATAACTATTATTTAAACATACGCTACCAAAGGAACAAGAATGTACATATCGTACTATAGGCTACTAAAACATTAGGATAATAGCC
Source organism: Cyrtodaria siliqua (assembly GCA_037043455.1). NCBI lineage: Eukaryota > Metazoa > Mollusca > Bivalvia > Adapedonta > Hiatellidae > Cyrtodaria > Cyrtodaria siliqua. Next base: position 124,564 of record JAWPHD010006819.1, read on the forward strand.
GGCACGTATCATTTATGGCGGTCAGCGGTGGGATTTGCTAGCACTCAGTAGATTCAGAGAAACAAACCTTGAAGGCCTTATCATGGGGAAAAAGAAACAAGCCAATGAGAAAAACAGAACACAATTTGTATTCAGCTTACCAAGAATGGCGGAAGAAAGAGAAGAAAATTGTGAAGAAGAAAATACTTTAACTTGTTTAGGAGTTTCAAGTCAACAACACAGACAACAAGACAGCCACACACAGAGCTATATTGATGTGGAACAGAACTGCAGTGCAAGACCTGTAGAAGATCACGTGCTTGAGTTGCACATGCGAAGTAGGGATAACTCAAGTACTAGAGTAGATATCAATAATCAAAGAAGGCTAAGTTCAGAAAATGGTCAGAAAGATCAAGCATATCACTCAGATAATAACTGGCATGATCAACCAGAACCACAGCGAAGTGCTGAGTCAACTGTAGTTGACAGAACTAGTCAAGAGGATGAGCAACAAGCTAGAAGTTATTTACAAGGTACCTTACAACAAATAACAGGTGTAATGGAAAATGTTATGGTCATGTTAAGAGAAATGAAGAATAGCAATATGAATAACAGCCATAATCAAAATGAAGGGTCTGACAGAATAAAGGAGAGAGGTCAAATATCGTCATCAGCCATGGAGTATGACAATGGAGGTTACGAGAGACAATCAAGAGATCATTCAGTACAAAGGGCATATAGAAGAGAAAGAGGGGATGGATATAGGAATAGAAGGGTAGAACTGTCACAAGCGCACTATGACAACCTAGAAAGGGGACCTCACAATTCACGAGAGAATTATGAGAGACCACAAAGAAACTATCCTTTTGATGAGAGAATGTACACACCCTCACAAAAGAAAGACATCAAATTACCACCTTTTACTGGAAAAGAAGACTGGAAGGTATGGTTCAATAGATTCGGAGCAATAGCTGAACGGCAAAATTTGTGTTCCGATGACAAGCTAGACCACTTACTTCCGAAGCTACAAGGCACTGCAGGTGAATTTGTTTATTCACAGCTACCAAGACAGGTTTTAGATGATTACCAGCAACTCACAGATGAATTGAAAAGCAGGTTCAGAGTGATAGAGACACCGAGAACTTTTGCCGCACAATTTAGCAGACGTAAGCAGACAATATATGAAAGCGTTGAGGATTACGCCGCAGAACTCAAAAGATTATATGACAAAGTCCATGGTTTTCGTGATAGCAAAACAAGACAAGAAGACTTGGTCCGCCGTTTTCTCGATGGTCTGGCCGATGATGATGCGAGATTTGAGGTGGAGTATAACAAGGAACCCGAGTCTATAGATGAAGCCGTGTATCATGTAGTCAACTGTATACAAACTAAGAGCAGAAGTTCAAACCCTCCATATGGAGAAAGAAAGTTAAGGAAGGATAAAAATATCGGACAGGGAACGCAGCATTCAAGGACGACAGTCAACCACAAAACACAAAAACAAACACGCAAACAGACAAACGAAAAGACAAAAGTAATAAAAAAAGCAAACGACATCACAAACACAAAAGGGTTGACAATAGGGCTACCGCCTTGGAACGGTCAGTGGCAAAGTAGGCCACTGGAGGTTTAAACCGGTTTTAGGGTGCACCAAACCTCACACTTACCCTAAGTTTGTAAGAAGAACAAACACAAAAGATAGTGATGAAGAAGAATCAGATACAGAACATATATACAGAGTACCACATATAAAGGAGAAACAGAGCACAAGTGCGACAAAAGTGAATAGCGGTAAAACAGAGATAAAAACAGAGTTAAAGGAGGTTAAACATAACTTACAAGAATCTACAACACCAGCTTCAGAAACAGACAAACTATTAAAGCTGTTGTTGGAAAGACTCACAGAATTGAATGTGGAGAAACAGAAGATAGAAAGTAAACAAACGGGTGTGAGAAAAGAAATTGTCTGTTATGCATGCCAGCAAAAGGGTCATATATCAAGGGAATGTCCAGCAAAAGATTCAAGAGACAGGAATACTGCTAGATGGAACAGAAGGGGTACATCACTAGGTCAGAGGTCATTTGATAGGACACCCAGAGAACAGTACCATGGTCAGTCCAATCATTTAAACTAGAACTGGCTAAACCTGATGGTCGGGGGAGTGCCCATAGTTTCACAAATGGCCATGTAGAAATGGATAAAGAGGAGTCAATTACTTATGAGAGTGTAGTAAGAAGAAATAAGCCATGTAGTGTTGGGGTCTACATAAAAGGCACGATACAAGGTCAACCTATCCTTTTTACAACGGATACAGGGGCAACTAGAACAGTAATTTCGGACAGAATTTTTAACAGACTTACAAAGGGAAACAAACCCATTTTAACAAAAACATCATGTTTAAAAGGAGCTGGTGGCATGCCACTAAAAGAACTGGGGAAAGCAATATTTACCATAAAGTTAGGTCCAATGGAGCTACAGAAAGAGCTTATCGTAGCTGAAATTGAAGACGATGGGTTACTGGGGATGGATGTCTTACAAAATGATGAAGGGGGTCCTGCTGATATCTTAATGAGTCGGAGCGTCATCCTTATGAATGGAAAAGAAATACCATGCATACAAGTAGGAACACGCGAAAAGGTTCGAAAGGTCGTAGTAGCAGATCACGTCATCATACCAGGCCAGAGTGAAGCTATTATTGATGTATATGTGGAGAGAGATGAAATAGATGATTTAACTAGGCAATCCGAATTTATTATAGAACCCACAGAAAACTTTAAGGAAACTTATCCGTTACAGATGGCCACTACATTAGTAGATATAAGCACAAATGTCACAAGTAAGGTGAGGGTGTTAAATCCATTTCCCACTGCTGTGTCTTTAAGACAAGATACCATAGTGGGAAATGCTGAGTTAATCGCAGAAGACTACTAGCTGCAAACCATTACACAAGTTGAGCATGCACGTGAATCCGAGAACAATTACTCAGTTCGTAGAATACAGCTGGACGCCAACAAGTCAGAAATCACTTTAAAGTGCGACACACAACGTAAAGCAGAGCTCGAAGTTCCACTTCATCTTAAAGACTTATATGAAAGGTCCACTGAAGGGAAGGTACCAGATGAAAAGCGGGAAGTAGCAAATTTGCTTATTAAGTATCAAGACACCGATAAAGCAAGCTCCAAGAAGAGTTCCCCTAGCATATGCCGACGAGGAGAAAAAGGCAATTGAGGATCTTTTAGCTAAAGGTGTTATTCGTAAAAGCACTTCTCCTTGGGCTTCGCCAATAGTACTCGTTAAGAAAAAGTGTTGGTCTATTCGTCCATGTGTTGACTATCGTCGACTCAATGCACTAGTGAAGCCAGATGGTTTTCCCTTGCCTAGAATTCAAGACTGTCTAGATGCAGTATCAGGCTCATGTCTATTCAGTACATTTGACTTAACCAGCGGTTTCTTCCAAATCCCTCTCCGAGAGACAGATATACCGAAGAGTGCATTTTGCTGCAAATTCGGCCATTTTGAGATGACCCGGATGCCTTTTGGTTTGAACAATAGTAGCAGTACATTTCAACGAACCATGGAATTGGCCTTACAGGGTCTTCAGTGGGAAACTTGCATTATCTACATAGACGATGTAATAGTATATGGGAAGGATTTCTATGAGCACATTGTTCGAGTAGATCAGTTTCTGTCAAGAATGCAAGATGCGGGTTTAAAATTGAAACCTAAGAAATGTGAAATGTTGAGACCAGAAGTTACCTTTCTAGGACATGTAGTATCGGGTAATGGGGTGAGACCTTACCCAATAAATATTGCAAAAATAGTTGATTGGCCAACACCTAACAATCCCAAACAAGTCAAGCAAATAGTTGCCATTGGTTCCTACTACCGCCGGTTCATAAGGGACTATGCCAAGATGGTTAGACCCATGGTTGAGTTAACAAAGAAAGGGAAGGAGTTTCTGTGGAATGACGCCTGTCAGGATTCATTTCTTAAGATGAAAAGAGCACTAGTGAGTCCTGAAATAATGGGTTACCCAAGGAACGAAGGGGGTGAATTTTACCTCGACACGGATAGTTCGGATGTAGGGATAGGGGCGGTTCTTTCTCAGATGCAAGATAACCGCGAACGAGTTCTGGCCTATGCTAGTAGATCCTTGAATAAAGCCGAGCGCAATTATTGTATAACTGAGAAAGAACTTTTAGCAGTCCGTTACTTTATCGATTACTTCAGACAGTATCTCTTAGGCAGAAGATTCATTGTCAGAAGTGACCATCAGGCACTGGTTCGGCTTTTCAGTCTGAAAGAACCCAGAGGCAAGACAGCCAGATGGATTGAGGTGTTAGCACAGTATGATTTTGCTATAGAATATTGACCTGGAAAGAAACAAGGTCACTGTGATGCTTTATCACGCTGTCAAAATCCCACAGACTGTACGTGTCATGAGGTAGATACACTAGAGCCACTAAAATATCGGCCATGCAAAAAGTGTATCAAAAGAGCAGATGACATGGTGCAGAAAGGCCTATTTGAAAAGTTAGGATTCGCTAAGGAAAATATAGAGGTGGAAACTACACAAAGCAGAACAGTTGAAGAAAACCTAGAGTTAGTCAGAGGAGTTACACCTGCAGATCAAACCCCGTCTACCTCTACAGAACCTACTAGAGAAAAGAGTCTGTTCTTCACACCATGGATTGGGAACCTCTCTAATGATGAGATGCGTAATCATCAAGAGAAAGACCCAAACATCGGACCTATGCTCAAAGCCAAAGAGATGAACATTAGACCAGGCAGTCAAGAAATACTGACTTTAAACCATGCTGCACGTCACTATTGGATATTATGGGAGAGCCTAGAGGTCCGAAATGGACTTTTATTCAAAATATTCAAAAGAAATAATCAAACTGGGGAGCATGCCCAATTGCTAGTTCCATCTACAGTTAAGCAAGATATTCTATACCAATTGCACGATTCTATGATTTCTGGACACTTAGGTTGTAAGAAGACAAAGGAGAAAACAATGCAGCGATTCTATTGGTACGCTATGAAAGACGACATTGCAATGCACATTCGAAAGTGTGATATCTGTGCAGCCGATAAAAAACCTATGAAGATTCCAAGGGCACCCATGGGTTCCATGAAAGTAGGTGCTCCACTAGATGTTGTAGCCATGGATTATTTAGGACCGTTACCACTCACACCACGTCAACAGATCATTTCTCAAAATATGTAGAAATTTAAGCTGTCCCAGACCAGACAGCTGAAACCTGTGCTAACAAAATCATGAATGAATACATAGCCCGATGGGGTTGCCCTTTGTCTTTTCATAGTGATAGAGGCAGTGCATTTGAGAGCAACGTTTTTCGAGAACTCTGTCGTTTGCTAGAAATCCGTAAAACGAGAACGAGTGCAAGAAATCCACGCTGTAATGGACAGTCAGAACGCTTTAACCGAACGTTGCTTCGCATGGTCAAAGCATATCTCTGCAATGAACAGACAGACTGGGATCTTAACTTAGGTTTCTGGCAGGCGCTTACCGATCGACTCCAAATGAAGCTACCAAACTCACTCCAAACCTGCTTACTATGGGTAAAGAAGTAAGATTACCAGCCGAACTATTGTTTGGAAGTTCTACAATGTGTGATGGAAGAGACATTACAAGCTATGATGACTACGTTGATTTGCTAAAAGGTAGGATGCAACATGCACACAAGGTTGCTCGTGAGAACTTAGGGGCTGCTGCAAAGCGCTCAAAGGAAATATATGATGCCAAGGTATCATTTACTAGGTATGATATCGGTGATGCGGTCTGGTGTTTGGCAGAAGCACGGAAGGTGGGTGTAGCTCACAAATTAGAAAGACTCTATGATGGTCCTTTCCTAATTAAGGAGAAGCTATCAGATATCAACTTCGTCTTGCAACTGGGAAAAGAAGGAAATGAGCGGTTGGTGCATCATAACAAGCTTAAGAAATATGAAGGAGATAAAGTCCAAAAGTGGATCCTCAGTTCACGGAAGAAACAAGGTTTTAAATCCAAGTAGCGATTAGTGATCAAGTTATAAAATGTATATATTGTGATTTGCACCACCCTAATTTGTCTAATTTGTTTGGTGTAAACAGATTTTTTTTTCTGTGTTTGAATATAGTTAAAATATTATATTAAAATAGTTAAAAATAATATTTTCAAGGCTGTCTACTACTGAATATAAAGTAGTACTAAATGACAATTTATTACTGTGTTTATGTACTGAAGAGTAGAAGAGTACCACGAGTACGGGTAGATGGAATGTACTGAAGCATAGAAGAGTACCACGAGTACGGGTAGATGGAATGTACTGAAGCATAAAAGAGTACCACGAGTACGGGTAAATGGAATGTACTGAAGCATAGAAGAGTACCACGAGTACGGGTAGATGGAATGTACTAAAGCATAGAAGAGTACCACGAGTACGGGTAGATGGAATGTACTGAAGCATAGAAGAGTACCACGAGTACGGGTAGATGGAATGTACTGAAGAATAGAAGAGTATCACGAGTACGGGTAGATGGAATGTACTGAAGAACGGTAGTGTACCGGGAGAGATTGTAAGAACAGAAGAAAAGTGACGAAGAGTACAAATACGAAGATGGGTAAAGCATCAATAGTGTGTACAACTAACAGAAAAGACTGCTGAAGAGAATCAATAGAGAGGATGTTCAAAAGAAATGAATATTCAATGTGTAGGATACCTTAGGCAACCATTAACAGTGAATATATAAAATAATATCAGAGATAACTAATTGTGATCAGTGACAGTCATAGTTAAAGTATATATATATGCATATATATGTACATGTACACGTGTCATACACATTGATATAATATCTAACATGTGATAACAATAACTTATATAAAACAAGATTTGTTTGCTGCATAACAATATACAGGGATGGGACTTCATCTGCATTCACAAGACTTGTCAGTGGGGTTTTAAACAATTAAAAAAAAAAAAAAAAAAAAAAGGTTTATACGTGGCAATGGTCTATAATGTTACCTATGTCCTATAATTACAGATGGATCTACTTAGCGCAAAGACTTCTTTGGACCAAATGAAGGTAGCCAGGCACAATGGTAGGGCCTATCAGTGCCTTAGATGCATTAATCAAACCGGAAAATAAGTTATAGATAGGAAGTCCAGAGTGGAGGAGCATGTCATGAAATGGCACCTGAGCCTAGACCAGGTACCATACTTCTGCCGTCTGTGCCTGTTTAGATGTAAGGATAGGAAAACCTTATACCAGCATGTGAACAGCTATGCCCGTCATCGCAAGATGGCAACAGAGAGAGAAGTTATTGACTCTTCAACATATTTGATAGAGAATCCAAGGCCGTACGTGATCAGCTCAGATGACTATGCTATGTTCTCACCAGAGGATTCACAGCAGATCTTCTTAAAGCGGGGATTGAAGGGACAGGTGGAACAGGACGAGGATATAGTGGCCAGATCCTTCAGAGAGGCGTTAGTGGATGATACCATGGACACGGAAACAGAGTCCTTATTCGACTGTCTGCAAGATGTGGTTCCGAAGCCTATTACTGCTAGCCATGGTGTTGCACACCCTTACAGCCAGGGAACATTTGGACCAACAAACAGCTTCCAATGCGCTGCTCAACCAATGGTCTCGTTACTGCCAAATGGACGGTTGTCGACTATCCCAGCTACTGTGACAGCCCCTGCAGTCCCTGAAGCGCTGAATACTATTTCAGTTATAAGAAATGGCCCAGCATATACAGTTAGGCCTCAGCCAGAAGGTTCCGGTGTACATGGCCCATCCAAAGTTGGAACCTATTTCCAACAACCCACATCTGCTCCTCAGACTTCATGGACCATGTGTCAACCCCAGACGACACTGCCATTGTTGAGCTTAAGAGAGAATGATCTCCCAGCTACAGCTCAGACATTGAGAAGGGACGAGGAAGTTGTGGAGAACCTTCTGCCCCAACTTTTGGGCAGCACTACAGAGAAGCGGGATGTCTCTGCCCCACCACAACCAAAGAAAAGGGCTAGGTCAGTTTCGCCAGTGCCATCCAGCTCCTCATCTAGTTCCTCTGGTGACTCAGTGAAAGTTTCCATCGGTAATATGGAAAGATCCATACAGGAAGCTGTAGATAAGAATGCTAGGGCTATAAGATGTCTGGAAAAAACGATACATCAGCAAAATAACATGCTTAATACAATATTTAACACGGTTAAAGTCCTGTATGATTCAAAGAGTGTGGCCAAGAAGGAACGCGAGAAGAAGGAATGCGAGAAGAAGGATAAAAGAGACAGAGATCAGGCTAGAGTGGAAGTTCGACGAGACAGACGAGACGAAAATAAGGAAAATAAACTGAAGTCTACAGTGAGTCACAACAACAGAAATAGGAGAAACTAAGAATTAACATAATTGATTCAACAAATTATAATTTATTTACATCCATAAACTTGAAATATTGAAGCCTAAAAAGTTAAGAAGTGATTAAGGACTTTGACTGGCAGATGCATCAAGTTGCAAGAATTTCAATTTAATTATAACTAGTGTGTAACATAATTATTCACTAAGTCAGTGACAATTCCATAGTTAATATCGTACGAACTGTATAGGTGGGTGAACACTTATAGTGACAAAGATGTGTTTACATGTTATAATCAAAGTACTACAAGTACTGAACTGTGACTTTTGTGTTTACGTTTATGATCAAAGTACTGTAAGTACTAAAACATTGACTGACTACATATAGTAGCTATTATTAAGTTAAATTGAACGTTACCATTTATAATAATGTTAGTTGGAACTTAAACATAATAAGGAGGGGGTTGTGATATGTCCCAGGGTTACAGCATCTTTTTACTAAAACATGTATTGTAAACTAGGTCAGGTTGTATTTATACTCTGTGTACATGTACGTTTGTCATTTTATCTGAGATCGATTTCTGTAATAATAATGCAGAGGACATCAGTGTCAACCTGAGGGAACTTTAATGTAAACATTTCTGAGTGTAATTATTTTATTTTTACCTTATACTATCTATTATCCATTAAGTAATTCCATAGTGAAAGTGTTTATCAATGTGCTTGTTTATGTAAGCTGCCATTTTAAATCCAAACGTCGCATTGCATTGTGGGGAATACACTGGAGGTCACTGTAGTCTGCTATGTTTTAGCTCTCAGAAAATCTTGTAGTTCAAATTCGATCTACGTTTATTTTATAATCCCACATCAGATTTTGATATAAAAGGTCTAGTCATGTTTATTAATTATTACTCTTTAATGTTTTATATTTAATTATATGTTAGAAATAGGTTTAAATACTTTATTTTGTGTTTTTTTTATCAATGGGTATACTTTGTTTACATTGGTTACGCTATGGCGGCTCCGCCAGATTTGTAGGATTCCGCCAATGATTCCCATGAAGGAGATGGCGGATTGGCGGAATTCGGGGGAACTGGCGGATGGCGGATGGCGGAATTGTGTTGGATTTGGGGTGTAGTATAAAAGCTTCCTCCAGGTTTTGGAGGAGGACTCCGACGTTTTAGTTCCAACTGTGAGCATCTAAGTTTATTGAAGGTTAAGATTTAGTTAATAAATTATTACAAGGTTCAAATAAAGATATTCTAATAGATTTGCACACTATTAGATAAGATATATTTTAATTTTGAAAGAATTAGATATTTAGATAATTACTTTGTTAATTTTACCACTGACAAGGACTGTAGTTTAACAAGGGGCATTAGGAAATGAGAAGTGATTATACTTAAACCTAATACTATTGGATTTACCTTAACGTTGTGTTACTCAAGAATTGTTACAAGCAGTTGTACTTATATTTCTGTGATTGAATTTATAACGATATATTATAGTTGATTTACTGAAGCTGTCTCCTGTGTTTATTCACCAGTCCATACACTTAACATTTAGTTGGAGTCCATTTTAGTTATAACTATTATTTAAATGTCACAGGGCGGGAAAATAAATAATAAACTCATTAAAACCTTGCGTCTTTATCTATTTATTTTCCCTTTTAAGTAACATAACACAGGTGACCCTGTTAGAATATATCCTATACACAGTGTAGAAACGAACTGTATCACCTCCCGGATGTTGCGATGTGATTTTTAAATGGCGACCTACAGCAAGTAAACATCCGTAATGAAAAGGTAAATTTTAAACAGTTTTTATCGAGAAACAGTAATCAAATGATAATTGATAGCTGGCAGAGACATTCATTGTTTCATACCTCTAGAATATATCATGTGACAGGATAACATTTTAGTAAAAAAGCATTATAATCACTTACAACTTCGGGAATTGACACGGCCTCGTGCAGAAGAACTAGGCTATTGTCGAAAGAAATCTATTATTTAGAATTATTCATACACGGGATTTGTGCTTCAGGGTATAAATCATGCATACGCTATACATAGCATTGCCTATGTTTTGTCCTTTTCTAAGACATAAAGCAAAACTTCTTTCATGTGTATTGTTCATACTGTATGACTTCTTGCCAGATATTAATAATCATTTGTATGACTTCTTGCGATGGTAATGTATGCCTTCTTGCGATTTAATATAATTGATTTCTGGTGTTAATTTGGTTAAAATGTAATGTTCAGATATACTATAATACTTAAAAGTAGACATTCGGTCTCTTAAAGACGATTTCTGTACTTTCCATTGCGTGTCTTTTGATTAAAAACGTTTTTTTGGAAATTCACATTTTTTTGGTATAACATTTTAAAGGATAGACTGAACCATATGATTGGAATGTTGAAAACAAATAACAGGAGGTTTTAGTTAATTTGTTGGGGTTGAAACACCCTTTCTTTGGTGATTTCGACATTTTTGCCTAAACTTGTCATCAAAAGCCATGTTTTCATTCCTTGAAGATGAATTGTGATCTCTTTTTTATTTTTAAAAACCTTTAGCAATGCAATATTTCCTAGTTTTTATTCCATAATTATATATTTCAATGATAGGACACAAACTATAGAAATCTTCTTTAACCGGGTGTAAGTCAATACAATTAATGCAGTATTTTCCGAAATCCTGAATGGCTGACTCATCTGCGATGGTGTTCTAAAAATATCACCGATTGCTGTGTTGACTATACATGTAGTTACTTATACACACCGTGCTGTTAGTTTGTACATCAGAATTTCATTTCAACTTTTTCAATTAGTGCCTCGGTTATTATTATAAAGCCCGTATTCAGGCTTCGAAATTTACTTATTATACCCCCAACCCCCCGAACAACGGAGTTGTAAGTGGGGTATACTGGAATCGACTTGTCCGTCTGTCTGCCTGTCCTTGACACATTCTTGTTCGCGCTATTTCTCAGCAACCACTGGCTGGAATTCAATGAAACTTCATGGGAAGCTTCACTACCAAGAGGAGATGCGTATATTATCAGCACGATCCGGCTCGATGCTTTTTCACAGAGTTATGGCCCTTAAATTTGATTTTCTTATATATAGTATACTATGGAACAGTTATTGTCCGGGCTATTTCTCAGCAACCACTGGATGGAATTCATTGAAACATCATGGGAAGCTTCACTACGAAGAGGAGCTGCGCATGTTGTCAGCATGTTCCCGTTCGATTTTTTTCACAGAGTTATGGCCCTTTGATTTGGCTATATAGTATACTATAACACGATTTGTGTCCGGGCTATTTCTCAGCAACCACTGGCTGGAATTCAACGAAACTTCATGGGAAGCTTCACTACCAAGAGGAGATTTTAATTTCTTCGGCACAATTTTGAAATCTTTCGAGTATGATACTATTTGTTTTGTATTTAAATCATATTTTGAAATTTTAATTTTTACATTGCAGTCCTCGTTGTTTTCTGTACAATGGTTAATAGGTTCACTAAAGTCTTTCCTCGAATGGTCACAATAAATACATCTATATTCTTCCATTTTACCTGAAAAAGACAAAAACATTGACTAAATAAGTCATACAGTTTTATCAAAATCACAATAAAAAATTCGCAATAAGTCATAAAAATTGAATATCGGTAATCGCAATTGACATACACAATCAATGCAATAAGTCATACAGTCATTACACAAGACATCCCTCAGATCTTGAAACCGTCACACGGTAAAATAACCAATATGAAAGCATTTCATACATCCGAAGTTAACCTCAATATGCTAGCTAACACGATCTAATAACAATGGACTTACACTTGCTCAGATGAAACTGGCTTTACCACAAGTCGGGTGCCGATTTCATAACCGACTTAAAGACGAAGACCTAGACATAACGTAAACTACCGAACTCCCATCTAGGATAATAGCTAAAACAATTTTACTTACTGTCGTCAAGATATAATCCCAAGAAAAGATACTTATACCCACGTGTACTTCCCGCTACCAAAAACCCCCCTAGAACAATCAAACATCGAAACAATCCCGAACCCATCCCACCTTTCTCTATCACCTAACTAAAAGCCCATATACACTCCCATCCATAACACCCAACACCCAAACAACAAACAACATCCCTATCCTCCTCAACCCTCACAACTTCCTAATCTAAACTCACACTCTTCTACCCTAACACCCCAAACATTCAATAATCAAACCCACCACCCAACAACAACCACACAAACCCTACCTAACATATCATATACATCCAATTAAAATCTCCCCCCATACAATTTTCAACATCCTCCACCACTCCAATCCCACTACTCACCCTACACCCCCTTACATCTCCCCCACTACCACCACCCACTACCCACTCAATAACCACATACACACCCTACCCACCCCCCCAACTTCACCCCTCTTACTAACCCCCACACATTCAACATTCTCAACCCCTTATCCTTACCCACACTATCCATCCCAACCTCCACACCCCAATAACAAACATACATTACATCCAATAACCACCCATCCCCTCATATAACATAACATACTCAACATAAACCCACTCTATAATCACCAAATAAAACTCCCACACCCTACACTACATCCCCTCTCAACCCTACCTATCCCACAACCTCCCATCCCTCCATAAATAACTCTCCACACCCACTATCTCCACACAAACAAACCCCCCTACTAAAACAATATCATCCCTACTTTACCTCTATCTTAAATCATCCACTACTACACTCCCCATCTTTATCCCTTCCCAAACCAAATCTTTACTAAAACATCCCCATCCTACTAACCAAATAATTCCTTCCATCCCCCACCCCACCCATACCCCCACCAATCCCCACCCCCTCCCCAACATTCACCTAAAACACACCAACACCACCAATCACCAACACCACATACAAAAACCACCACCCCCCCCCACCCCCCCCCATACTCAACTTACCACCCCACACCCACCCCCCCCCCCCCTCCTCATCAAACCTACAATTATAACCCCCCCAAATTCCTTCCACTTCCCTAAATACCCCCACCACCTCCCCACCAATCACCCACACCCAATCACAAAAAATTCCTCATCCCCACAAAACAAAACTCAAATTACCCCAAACCAAAATTATCCTCAAACCCCACTCCCCCCCACCCCCCACAAACCCTCAAAACATACAATCCACACAACCCCTAACCCCCCCACAACCCACACAATACCCAACCAAATCCACCATAATAACAAAAATACCACCTACTACAACCAAAACCCCAAATCCACAAAAATCACTATAAACCCAAACCCCAACCACTCCTAACCACCCCATAAAATTCATAAACCCACAAAACAAAATACACTACCCCATCAAATACACAATCCAAACCACCCCACCCCCCCCAAAACAACCTACCCAAATACTACACCCCAAAAACCCCCCTAACAAACCACAATCACCAAACCCCAATAACACAAAACCCCCAAATCCCCCCTCAAACAACCAAAACAACAACCCAAACCTAAACCCCCCCAACCCACAACAAACA